>OZ038385.1:75030906-75133406 GCA_964036045.1 Eutreptiella sp. 'Long Island Sound 2002'
GTGCATAGTGACAGTGAATAAGAACCCTGGTGCACAGTGACAGTGAATAAGAACCCTGGTGCACAGTGACAGTGAATAAGAACCCTGGTGCACAGTGACAGTGAATAAGAACCCTGGTGCATAGTGACAGTGAATAAGAACCCTGGTGCACAGTGACAGTGAATAAGAACCCTGGTGCACAGTGACAGTGAATAAGAACCCTGGTGCATAGTGACAGTGAATAAGAACCCTGGTGCACAGTGACAGTGAATAAGAACCCTGGTGCACAGTGACAGTGAATAAGAACCCTGGTGCATAGTGACAGTGAATAAGAACCCTGGTGCACAGTGACAGTGAATAAGAACCCTGGTGCACAGTGACAGTGAATAAGAACCCTGGTGCACAGTGACAGTGAATAAGAACCCTGGTGCATAGTGACAGTGAATAAGAACCCTGGTGCACAGTGACAGTGAATAAGAACCCTGGTGCATAGTGACAGTGAATAAGAACCCTGGTGCACAGTGACAGTGAATAAGAACCCTGGTGCACAGTGACAGTGAATAAGAACCCTGGTGCATAGTGACAGTGAATAAGAACCCTGGTGCACAGTGACAGTGAATAAGAACCCTGGTGCACAGTGACAGTGAATAAGAACCCTGGTGCACAGTGACAGTGAATAAGAACCCTGGTGCACAGTGACAGTGAATAAGAACCCTGGTGCATAGTGACAGTGAATAAGAACCCTGGTGCATAGTGACAGTGAATAAGAACCCTGGTGCACAGTGACAGTGAATAAGAACCCTGGTGCACAGTGACAGTGAATAAGAACCCTGGTGCATAGTGACAGTGAATAAGAACCCTGGTGCACAGTGACAGTGAATAAGAACCCTGGTGCACAGTGACAGTGAATAAGAACCCTGGTGCACAGTGACAGTGAATAAGAACCCTGGTGCACAGTGACAGTGAATAAGAACCCTGGTGCACAGTGACAGTGAATAAGAACCCTGGTGCATAGTGACAGTGAATAAGAACCCTGGTGCATAGTGACAGTGAATAAGAACCCTGGTGCATAGTGACAGTGAATAAGAACCCTGGTGCACAGTGACAGTGAATAAGAACCCTGGTGCATAGTGACAGTGAATAAGAACCCTGGTGCATAGTGACAGTGAATAAGAACCCTGGTGCACAGTGACAGTGAATAAGAACCCTGGTGCACAGTGACAGTGAATAAGAACCCTGGTGCACAGTGACAGTGAATAAGAACCCTGGTGCACAGTGACAGTGAATAAGAACCCTGGTGCATAGTGACAGTGAATAAGAACCCTGGTGCACAGTGACAGTGAATAAGAACCCTGGTGCACAGTGACAGTGAATAAGAACCCTGGTGCACAGTGACAGTGAATAAGAACCCTGGTGCACAGTGACAGTGAATAAGAACCCTGGTGCACAGTGACAGTGAATAAGAACCCTGGTGCACAGTGACAGTGAATAAGAACCCTGGTGCACAGTGACAGTGAATAAGAACCCTGGTGCATAGTGACAGTGAATAAGAACCCTGGTGCATAGTGACAGTGAATAAGAACCCTGGTGCATAGTGACAGTGAATAAGAACCCTGGTGCATAGTGACAGTGAATAAGAACCCTGGTGCACAGTGACAGTGAATAAGAACCCTGGTGCATAGTGACAGTGAATAAGAACCCTGGTGCATAGTGACAGTGAATAAGAACCCTGGTGCACAGTGACAGTGAATAAGAACCCTGGTGCACAGTGACAGTGAATAAGAACCCTGGTGCATAGTGACAGTGAATAAGAACCCTGGTGCACAGTGACAGTGAATAAGAACCCTGGTGCACAGTGACAGTGAATAAGAACCCTGGTGCACAGTGACAGTGAATAAGAACCCTGGTGCACAGTGACAGTGAATAAGAACCCTGGTGCACAGTGACAGTGAATAAGAACCCTGGTGCATAGTGACAGTGAATAAGAACCCTGGTGCATAGTGACAGTGAATAAGAACCCTGGTGCATAGTGACAGTGAATAAGAACCCTGGTGCATAGTGACAGTGAATAAGAACCCTGGTGCACAGTGACAGTGAATAAGAACCCTGGTGCACAGTGACAGTGAATAAGAACCCTGGTGCATAGTGACAGTGAATAAGAACCCTGGTGCATAGTGACAGTGAATAAGAACCCTGGTGCACAGTGACAGTGAATAAGAACCCTGGTGCACAGTGACAGTGAATAAGAACCCTGGTGCATAGTGACAGTGAATAAGAACCCTGGTGCACAGTGACAGTGAATAAGAACCCTGGTGCACAGTGACAGTGAATAAGAACCCTGGTGCATAGTGACAGTGAATAAGAACCCTGGTGCATAGTGACAGTGAATAAGAACCCTGGTGCACAGTGACAGTGAATAAGAACCCTGGTGCACAGTGACAGTGAATAAGAACCCTGGTGCATAGTGACAGTGAATAAGAACCCTGGTGCATAGTGACAGTGAATAAGAACCCTGGTGCATAGTGACAGTGAATAAGAACCCTGGTGCATAGTGACAGTGAATAAGAACCCTGGTGCATAGTGACAGTGAATAAGAACCCTGGTGCACAGTGACAGTGAATAAGAACCCTGGTGCACAGTGACAGTGAATAAGAACCCTGGTGCATAGTGACAGTGAATAAGAACCCTGGTGCACAGTGACAGTGAATAAGAACCCTGGTGCACAGTGACAGTGAATAAGAACCCTGGTGCACAGTGACAGTGAATAAGAACCCTGGTGCATAGTGACAGTGAATAAGAACCCTGGTGCATAGTGACAGTGAATAAGAACCCTGGTGCACAGTGACAGTGAATAAGAACCCTGGTGCACAGTGACAGTGAATAAGAACCCTGGTGCATAGTGACAGTGAATAAGAACCCTGGTGCATAGTGACAGTGAATAAGAACCCTGGTGCATAGTGACAGTGAATAAGAACCCTGGTGCATAGTGACAGTGAATAAGAACCCTGGTGCACAGTGACAGTGAATAAGAACCCTGGTGCACAGTGACAGTGAATAAGAACCCTGGTGCATAGTGACAGTGAATAAGAACCCTGGTGCACAGTGACAGTGAATAAGAACCCTGGTGCACAGTGACAGTGAATAAGAACCCTGGTGCACAGTGACAGTGAATAAGAACCCTGGTGCACAGTGACAGTGAATAAGAACCCTGGTGCATAGTGACAGTGAATAAGAACCCTGGTGCACAGTGACAGTGAATAAGAACCCTGGTGCACAGTGACAGTGAATAAGAACCCTGGTGCATAGTGACAGTGAATAAGAACCCTGGTGCATAGTGACAGTGAATAAGAACCCTGGTGCATAGTGACAGTGAATAAGAACCCTGGTGCACAGTGACAGTGAATAAGAACCCTGGTGCATAGTGACAGTGAATAAGAACCCTGGTGCATAGTGACAGTGAATAAGAACCCTGGTGCATAGTGACAGTGAATAAGAACCCTGGTGCACAGTGACAGTGAATAAGAACCCTGGTGCACAGTGACAGTGAATAAGAACCCTGGTGCACAGTGACAGTGAATAAGAACCCTGGTGCATAGTGACAGTGAATAAGAACCCTGGTGCACAGTGACAGTGAATAAGAACCCTGGTGCACAGTGACAGTGAATAAGAACCCTGGTGCATAGTGACAGTGAATAAGAACCCTGGTGCATAGTGACAGTGAATAAGAACCCTGGTGCACAGTGACAGTGAATAAGAACCCTGGTGCACAGTGACAGTGAATAAGAACCCTGGTGCACAGTGACAGTGAATAAGAACCCTGGTGCACAGTGACAGTGAATAAGAACCCTGGTGCATAGTGACAGTGAATAAGAACCCTGGTGCACAGTGACAGTGAATAAGAACCCTGGTGCACAGTGACAGTGAATAAGAACCCTGGTGCATAGTGACAGTGAATAAGAACCCTGGTGCATAGTGACAGTGAATAAGAACCCTGGTGCATAGTGACAGTGAATAAGAACCCTGGTGCACTAGTGACAGTGAATAAGAACCCTGGTGCACAGTGACAGTGAATAAGAACCCTGGTGCACAGTGACAGTGAATAAGAACCCTGGTGCATAGTGACAGTGAATAAGAACCCTGGTGCACAGTGACAGTGAATAAGAACCCTGGTGCACAGTGACAGTGAATAAGAACCCTGGTGCATAGTGACAGTGAATAAGAACCCTGGTGCATAGTGACAGTGAATAAGAACCCTGGTGCATAGTGACAGTGAATAAGAACCCTGGTGCACAGTGACAGTGAATAAGAACCCTGGTGCACAGTGACAGTGAATAAGAACCCTGGTGCACAGTGACAGTGAATAAGAACCCTGGTGCATAGTGACAGTGAATAAGAACCCTGGTGCATAGTGACAGTGAATAAGAACCCTGGTGCATAGTGACAGTGAATAAGAACCCTGGTGCACAGTGACAGTGAATAAGAACCCTGGTGCACAGTGACAGTGAATAAGAACCCTGGTGCACAGTGACAGTGAATAAGAACCCTGGTGCATAGTGACAGTGAATAAGAACCCTGGTGCATAGTGACAGTGAATAAGAACCCTGGTGCACAGTGACAGTGAATAAGAACCCTGGTGCACAGTGACAGTGAATAAGAACCCTGGTGCACAGTGACAGTGAATAAGAACCCTGGTGCACAGTGACAGTGAATAAGAACCCTGGTGCATAGTGACAGTGAATAAGAACCCTGGTGCACAGTGACAGTGAATAAGAACCCTGGTGCACAGTGACAGTGAATAAGAACCCTGGTGCACAGTGACAGTGAATAAGAACCCTGGTGCACAGTGACAGTGAATAAGAACCCTGGTGCACAGTGACAGTGAATAAGAACCCTGGTGCACAGTGACAGTGAATAAGAACCCTGGTGCATAGTGACAGTGAATAAGAACCCTGGTGCATAGTGACAGTGAATAAGAACCCTGGTGCACAGTGACAGTGAATAAGAACCCTGGTGCACAGTGACAGTGAATAAGAACCCTGGTGCATAGTGACAGTGAATAAGAACCCTGGTGCATAGTGACAGTGAATAAGAACCCTGGTGCACAGTGACAGTGAATAAGAACCCTGGTGCACAGTGACAGTGAATAAGAACCCTGGTGCATAGTGACAGTGAATAAGAACCCTGGTGCATAGTGACAGTGAATAAGAACCCTGGTGCACAGTGACAGTGAATAAGAACCCTGGTGCACAGTGACAGTGAATAAGAACCCTGGTGCACAGTGACAGTGAATAAGAACCCTGGTGCATAGTGACAGTGAATAAGAACCCTGGTGCATAGTGACAGTGAATACGAACCCTGGTGCACAGTGACAGTGAATAAGAACCCTGGTGCACAGTGACAGTGAATAAGAACCCTGGTGCATAGTGACAGTGAATAAGAACCCTGGTGCATAGTGACAGTGAATAAGAACCCTGGTGCATAGTGACAGTGAATAAGAACCCTGGTGCACTGTGACAGTGAATAAGAACCCTGGTGCACAGTGACAGTGAATAAGAACCCTGGTGCACAGTGACAGTGAATAAGAACCCTGGTGCATAGTGACAGTGAATAAGAACCCTGGTGCACAGTGACAGTGAATAAGAACCCTGGTGCACAGTGACAGTGAATAAGAACCCTGGTGCACAGTGACAGTGAATAAGAACCCTGGTGCATAGTGACAGTGAATAAGAACCCTGGTGCACAGTGACAGTGAATAAGAACCCTGGTGCACAGTGACAGTGAATAAGAACCCTGGTGCATAGTGACAGTGAATAAGAACCCTGGTGCATAGTGACAGTGAATAAGAACCCTGGTGCACAGTGACAGTGAATAAGAACCCTGGTGCACAGTGACAGTGAATAAGAACCCTGGTGCACAGTGACAGTGAATAAGAACCCTGGTGCATAGTGACAGTGAATAAGAACCCTGGTGCACAGTGACAGTGAATAAGAACCCTGGTGCACAGTGACAGTGAATAAGAACCCTGGTGCATAGTGACAGTGAATAAGAACCCTGGTGCACAGTGACAGTGAATAAGAACCCTGGTGCACAGTGACAGTGAATAAGAACCCTGGTGCATAGTGACAGTGAATAAGAACCCTGGTACATAGTGACAGTGAATAAGAACCCTGGTGCACAGTGACAGTGAATAAGAACCCTGGTGCACAGTGACAGTGAATAAGAACCCTGGTGCACAGTGACAGTGAATAAGAACCCTGGTGCATAGTGACAGTGAATAAGAACCCTGGTGCATAGTGACAGTGAATAAGAACCCTGGTGCACAGTGACAGTGAATAAGAACCCTGGTGCACAGTGACAGTGAATAAGAACCCTGGTGCACAGTGACAGTGAATAAGAACCCTGGTGCATAGTGACAGTGAATAAGAACCCTGGTGCATAGTGACAGTGAATAAGAACCCTGGTGCATAGTGACAGTGAATAAGAACCCTGGTGCATAGTGACAGTGAATAAGAACCCTGGTGCACAGTGACAGTGAATAAGAACCCTGGTGCACAGTGACAGTGAATAAGAACCCTGGTGCATAGTGACAGTGAATAAGAACCCTGGTGCACAGTGACAGTGAATAAGAACCCTGGTGCACAGTGACAATGAATAAGAACCCTGGTGCATAGTGACAGTGAATAAGAACCCTGGTGCATAGTGACAGTGAATAAGAACCCTGGTGCATAGTGACCGTGAATAAGAACCCTGGTGCATAGTGACAGTGAATAAGAACCCTGGTGCATAGTGACAGTGAATAAGAACCCTGGTGCATAGTGACAGTGAATAAGAACCCTGGTGCACAGTGACAGTGAATAAGAACCCTGGTGCATAGTGACAGTGAATAAGAACCCTGGTGCATAGTGACAGTGAATAAGAACCCTGGTGCATAGTGACAGTGAATAAGAACCCTGGTGCACAGTGACAGTGAATAAGAACCCTGGTGCACAGTGACAGTGAATAAGAACCCTGGTGCACAGTGACAGTGAATAAGAACCCTGGTGCATAGTGACAGTGAATAAGAACCCTGGTGCACAGTGACAGTGAATAAGAACCCTGGTGCACAGTGACAGTGAATAAGAACCCTGGTGCACAGTGACAGTGAATAAGAACCCTGGTGCACAGTGACAGTGAATAAGAACCCTGGTGCACAGTGACAGTGAATAAGAACCCTGGTGCACAGTGACAGTGAATAAGAACCCTGGTGCACAGTGACAGTGAATAAGAACCCTGGTGCACAGTGACAGTGAATAAGAACCCTGGTGCACAGTGACAGTGAATAAGAACCCTGGTGCACAGTGACAGTGAATAAGAACCCTGGTGCACAGTGACAGTGAATAAGAACCCTGGTGCATAGTGACAGTGAATAAGAACCCTGGTGCATAGTGACAGTGAATAAGAACCCTGGTGCATAGTGACAGTGAATAAGAACCCTGGTGCATAGTGACCGTGAATAAGAACCCTGGTGCATAGTGACAGTGAATAAGAACCCTGGTGCACAGTGACAGTGAATAAGAACCCTGGTGCACAGTGACAGTGAATAAGAACCCTGGTGCACAGTGACAGTGAATAAGAACCCTGGTGCATAGTGACAGTGAATAAGAACCCTGGTGCACAGTGACAGTGAATAAGAACCCTGGTGCATAGTGACAGTGAATAAGAACCCTGGTGCATAGTGACAGTGAATAAGAACCCTGGTGCACAGTGACAGTGAATAAGAACCCTGGTGCATAGTGACAGTGAATAAGAACCCTGGTGCATAGTGACAGTGAATAAGAACCCTGGTGCATAGTGACAGTGAATAAGAACCCTGGTGCATAGTGACAGTGAATAAGAACCCTGGTGCACAGTGACAGTGAATAAGAACCCTGGTGCATAGTGACAGTGAATAAGAACCCTGGTGCATAGTGACAGTGAATAAGAACCCTGGTGCATAGTGACAGTGAATAAGAACCCTGGTGCACAGTGACAGTGAATAAGAACCCTGGTGCACAGTGACAGTGAATAAGAACCCTGGTGCACAGTGACAGTGAATAAGAACCCTGGTGCATAGTGACAGTGAATAAGAACCCTGGTGCACAGTGACAGTGAATAAGAACCCTGGTGCATAGTGACAGTGAATAAGAACCCTGGTGCATAGTGACAGTGAATAAGAACCCTGGTGCACAGTGACAGTGAATAAGAACCCTGGTGCACAGTGACAGTGAATAAGAACCCTGGTGCACAGTGACAGTGAATAAGAACCCTGGTGCACAGTGACAGTGAATAAGAACCCTGGTGCACAGTGACAGTGAATAAGAACCCTGGTGCACAGTGACAGTGAATAAGAACCCTGGTGCATAGTGACAGTGAATAAGAACCCTGGTGCACTGTGACAGTGAATAAGAACCCTGGTGCATAGTGACAGTGAATAAGAACCCTGGTGCATAGTGACAGTGAATAAGAACCCTGGTGCACAGTGACAGTGAATAAGAACCCTGGTGCACAGTGACAGTGAATAAGAACCCTGGTGCACAGTGACAGTGAATAAGAACCCTGGTGCATAGTGACCGTGAATAAGAACCCTGGTGCATAGTGACAGTGAATAAGAACCCTGGTGCATAGTGACAGTGAATAAGAACCCTGGTGCACAGTGACAGTGAATAAGAACCCTGGTGCACAGTGACAGTGAATAAGAACCCTGGTGCACAGTGACAGTGAATAAGAACCCTGGTGCACAGTGACAGTGAATAAGAACCCTGGTGCATAGTGACCGTGAATAAGAACCCTGGTGCATAGTGACAGTGAATAAGAACCCTGGTGCATAGTGACAGTGAATAAGAACCCTGGTGCACAGTGACAGTGAATAAGAACCCTGGTGCATAGTGACAGTGAATAAGAACCCTGGTGCACAGTGACAGTGAATAAGAACCCTGGTGCATAGTGACAGTGAATAAGAACCCTGGTGCACAGTGACAGTGAATAAGAACCCTGGTGCACAGTGACAGTGAATAAGAACCCTGGTGCACAGTGACAGTGAATAAGAACCCTGGTGCACAGTGACAGTGAATAAGAACCCTGGTGCATAGTGACAGTGAATAAGAACCCTGGTGCATAGTGACAGTGAATAAGAACCCTGGTGCACAGTGACAGTGAGGAGGAGGAGGAGGAGGAGGAGCGCCTGCCGCGGTCCCACGTACGGTGAGCCTTGGCGTCGTCCCTCGGGGGCCAAACGCAGGCTCTGCCGAGGGAGTCCTCCGTCTTACCTCCGCTAGAGCAAGACGAATCTCGTCGCACACCTGAGAACGCTCCTCCCAGCAGGCCGTCTGGGTCACAACGTCGGTGTACGACAACGCTACGGCTCGATCTGCTCTCCGGTCCCGGCCACCAACCGCTCCGAACTGTCCTGGATCCACCCGAGTAAGCGTTCCAAGATCAACGGGCACGGAAGATGTGGGTCTCCCGGGGCATCACCTCCGACTTAGAACGCCGCCAGACAAGGAGCGCGGTCCGGCACGACTGCGCGCAGCACCGGAGCGGTCCGGGCGCGTGAGGTCGAGGACGGGTCACGGGCGGGGACAGGGCCACGGGGCGGGCCGACCCATGGCCACCTGCATGTCCTTAAAGACCGTGCGGGGTCCTTGGGAAGCCGCAGTGAGGATGGCCGAGAACGCGGAATGTAGTGCGGCACACCACGAGGGGATCACATCTCCACAGAGGCCGGCCTCCAGGCTCCGTCCATTGCCACCGTAATGGATGGCCCAGAGGCGGCGTCGATCCGGGAGATGGGGGGCAAGCCCGTGCCGTCCGAGACTGTCCAAGATGATCACGTCATGGGCTTCCAGCTCAATCTCCTGCCGCACGGCCGGCGACATCTGGTTCTTCTCGATGTACACATACAGGACGCGGTACGGACTGCGCTTGTTCCGGGTGGAGATGGCGGACTTCACCTTAGGGGCCAGGAGGAGGTCCCCTGATAGCCAGAGTCCTAGGAGGACGTCCCAGGCCGGCCACCTGCCCGAGCCGGGCGTTGGGGCCCAGTTGGCTACGTGATACCACTCTGGCGGTGGGTCGTTGGCGAGGGACTGGTTAACAGGGGCCCGCGGTAGGGGAGAGAGGTGGTCGGCAAGAGGTAGAACGGGCACCGCGTGCCGCTTATGTAGGAGAACGGTAGTGAGAACGACATCGCAGAGTAGGCGACGGAGACGCGCAGGACGCAGACCTCTGTGCAGCAGGGCATCCCTGTGTGGCGTGGAGATGGCTCCGAGACGACCAACAGTGTAGGTTGCGACGGTGTGGTGGGCCGGGGAGCCATCCACAGCCAGTATGAACGGCTCGTCCCCCCAAAGGACGAGGGTGCCCCAGGCAGTGGGCGTACAGTGGCGCCAGGCATGGCACCTCTGAGAGAGTCGGGCCGCAAGCCACCGATGGTAGTGGGCGCGGATGAGCGGGTCTAGCGGGCACGAGAGGATATGGTCCCCGGAGGCGGGCATGGTGCAGAGGGGGCAGGACGTATCTCTTGGGGGGAACAGGGAGAGGCGGATGCCGGTGACCGTGAGGTGGTCCCCCCATGTGACGAGACCGTGGCTGACGATGTTGGCGTACTCGTTGAGGTCGGGGAGGCGTTGTGGCGGGGGGGACGCAGAGAAGGCGTGGTGGGAGGCGAGCAAGGCGCGGCGCGCGTGGGGCACGGCGTCGTGGACCTGGAGGCCCGCGTGGGAGAAGCAGACGCGGGGTTTCTGTAGGGGGCCGAGCCATCCCACGGCGTCCGGGCAATTGTCCGCAGCTTGCCCTGCCGCTTCGTCCACCCGGTCCAGCAGGGTATCGAGCCGGGTGCCGGCGATATGGGAATAGAGGTGATGGGGAGGGGCATGACCGTGGGCCATGTCGCGACACGATCTTATGAGATCTCCCTGCAGCGAGTCTTCCGGCTCGCGGCGCCCTTCCTGCGCCGTGATGTACCCTTTGCAGTCCGCGAAGTGCCACGCACCGGATCGGAAGCCGATGGCAGGGTCGGCTGAGGGCCCCTTGGCGGTGAGGGCCACCCATGCCGTGTACAGCTCCGCCGTGTAGGCGTTGTCCAGCCTCAAGGGGATGGGGACGGGGTACACCTGGTACCGGAGGGTGACGGGGCAGAACACCGCCACTGCCCCGCCGCAGCGCCGGGTTTTCGGGCACCACGACGCGTCGTGGAGGATCCCATAGTTCTCAGGGAGCCAGGAGAACGTGGGGACGGTCGCAGTCACCGCTTGGCAGCGTCTAACCGGGGGGACGGTGCCGGCCGGCGGAGTGGGGCGGGGCGAGGCCCGGGGCCACCCCTTGCGTCGCGCGTCCTCTGTACTGCGATGGCCCGCAAGCATCCACGCGTGGGTGTCCTGGACCTCAAGTCCGGGTGACGACAGGGCCAGCACATGGGGGGTGTGGTGTGGCAGATGGCTGTCAGGGGGTAAGTGGATGGCGATGTCGCACCGGTGGCACAGGGCAACAAATAGATCGTGGTCTGTGGGGTGTGCGGTGCACCGGAGTCCGAGCTCCGGGGTGAGGCAGGGCTGGGAAGGATGGAACCGCCAGAGGGCAGTGAGGAGCCCGTGGCGCGTGGACCGGCAGACCAGGGAGTTGGGGTGGTTCAGGTGTCGGATGTAGACGCCGAAGAAGTTAGTAAACCCAACGACCGGTGCCGGGGGTATACCGACTCCCCCTTCGGGGACCTCACGGAGGAAGTGAGCAGAGGCGGAGAGGGTCCACCCAGCGGTGGCGCGCATGGCCGAGGCGGTCATGGCGTCCAGCACGCGCAAGGCCCCGTAGGAGGGGGGGCGGACACTGGTAAACCAGTTGACCGTCCCATGACACTTGGCAGTATACATGGCGAGGGGGTAGTGGGCGGGGAGTCGTGGGGCGCGGAGCGCCCGGCACGCAGCGCGGGCGCCCGAGAACAGGCGCCGGGAGTCGACGGGATGGAAGAGGTGGGGAAGGGCATGGCGGCCAAGGACGCGGACGTAGTCCCGGCTCGTGGCACATCGCACGGGGTGACCATTGAGGTATACCGTGTCGTTGAGGAAATAGACCTGACCATCGCGTATGTCGGTGCCGATCAAGACCGTTTTTGTTGGGTCTGAGTGGAGGTTGGTGAGGCGGCCCGCTCTCTCAATGCCGCTGGCGAGGGCGGGCAAATGGCAACGGTCGCCGGGCAGCCACTGGGTGTCATCCATCAGGAGAACCCGGTTCAGCGGGCCCGCGGGGGTGTCGGTGGGGGGGACGGAACGGCAGGCTTCGTGTCCCCGAACTTCGCCATATATGCAGTACTTCATGCCGGACACGGGGCATCCTTGCCCCGTGCCGGCCCCCAGCCGGGTGGAGGACGGAGAGCGTCCGTCAGCTCCCCCCATGTGCACCTCAAGGGCGCGGTCATGGTGCTGAAGGGTCGCGGCGTCGGCTGGGGAGATCCCTGCGGCGGTGAGGACGGCGTACTCGGTGGTGTGGTTGATGGAGCCATACGCGTGGCGGACATCGTCCGACAGGACCCACGCTTCGAGGCGCCTGCGCCAGCGGTCCCACCATACATCGTGTAGGACGCGGAGTAGCTCCACGGAGGAGCAGTGCGGGGACATCCCGAACTGGTAGGGCGGCAGGATGCCGTTCTGAACCAGGCGGGGCTGGTAGTGGTCTTTGATGAGGGCAGCCGTGAGTTTCCATATCGTGGCCAGATTGGTCAGCGGTCTGCCGTTTGCAATGGGGCCGTGCGGCGTCTTTTTCGGAAGGTTGATGAAGTCTGCAGAGTGTGCCTGGGGCACGGGCACCCCACGGAGAATACTGTTGATCAGGCTCACGATCGCCGCAAACTGGGCATCCTCCAATTGTCCGAACAGCCGGTACTCCAGTAAGTCGTGGTACGGCACAGTGGCTGCCGCCCGGCGGATGATGGCCCGCAGGTTTGCGGTGGTGGCGTTGGGTGGTGGGCCGAGCGGCCTTTCCTCCCATCCCGTGATGGTCCGGACGCGCGCGAGTGAGAGCGCCTCAAGAGGGGCAAGGTGCCTTTGGCGCAGCTGGTCCAACGCAACGGCGGCTTGTTGATGAAGAGGTACTGGGACGCCCACCACGTAGACCGGATCCGCTGGGGGTACGTAGCGCGCCCCCAACGTGCGGCGGTAGTCCACTTTGGTGGGTTGGCCAGGGGCAGCGGGTAGGGGCGCCAGCCCTACATCCTTCTCTAGAAGGAGAACGTCCCAGGCCGCTCGGATGCGTTCTTTGAGGCGGGCGACCTCCACGAGGTGTGACGATTGGGACGCCCAATCCGGGTAGGCGAGCGTGTAGCGTTGAAGGTTGGTGACGTGGACACGTACCGTCGACGGTACCGGCTGGCTGGGGACGGGGGGCCCGTAGGCAGCCGTAGCTGCGGTGTATAGCGCTGAGGTCACCTCGGTATAGCGTGGCTGCGCTTCGGGCGCGCCCGGGGGCGGCGTAGCGAGTTCGGCCCGAAAGGTGTCGTTGAGGGTGCGGAGCTGGCTGGCGAGGGGTTCCCGCGGGATGGGGAAGCGGCCCTTTTTCGAAGGGCATACCAATTGGGGCGCTGGCGGGAGGTCATGGAGGGTGGCAGTCACGGGTAGGTGGTCAGATGGGAAACTGGAATCGGAGCGCACCTCCGTGGTGTGGGCTGCTTCCGAAGGGGTGCGGAGGAAGATGTGGTCCAGGGCACCGGCGAAACCTTGCGGGCTCACCCACGTGGGGGCCTCCGCAAGGGGGCGTAGACGGCGCATCCCAAGGCGCGTGAGCGTGGGGAGGACGAGGTTACAAAGGGAGGCAGGGGAGACAGGGAGGTGCGAGACCCAGCGGCAGTTGGCGTTCAGGTCCCCTGTCATGACAACCACTCTAGCCGGGGTGAGGAGGAGGTACGGGTACACCCAATCCAGGATTTCTTGGAGGGTGTCGAGGTTCCCGTCGGCGGGGAAATACACGTTGGCGTGGCAGTGGGTCACGCCAGCCATGGTGAAGTGCGTGACGAGGGCTCGTCCCGACGGGTGGGCGCTGTGGCCGGTCACGACCAGGTCCGGGGTCCTGTAGAGGAGGGTGGCACATCCCCCAGCTATTCTTGCAGGTGCCTGGATGGTGTGGTATAGGGGGTGCACCCGTTGGATGATCAGGGGCCCCGCTTCTTGAACATGCAGGGTTAGCGGGTACTGGCACTCGCGCACCAGGACGTCCAGGGCGCGGAGCTTGGGTCGCAGGGACATCTGCACGTTGAGGGTCATCACGTCTGGGCGGGGCGACACGTGGCCGGTGGGGGGGGGACCGGGGCAGGAGCCGGCGGCGGTGGAGTGCTGGGTTAGCTTGCGGTCCACGGCTGCGGGGAGGGCGCAAGGTAGGCCTCGCACCCACTTGCGGAGGTGCCGGTGGTGGTATGTGGCCGCCATCGCCAAGACACTGGCCCGGGTGAGGCCTGTGGCTGTGATGGAGACGCGGCTGTGTAGGGATTGTGGGAGGACCACGTGGTGATGCTCGGGCAAGATGAAGGAGGTGGGTGGCAGGCCCTTGCGGCAGAGCTGCAACTGATGGGAGCCCGTCACCTGCACACAGTGCACGGCGCCCACTAACGACAGAACGTTACGGGGCCAGGGGTCCGCCCCGCTGCACGCCCGGTAGTAGTGCACACCCACCGGCAGGTGCAGGCACATTTCGAGGGCATAGGGGGGCGTGATGAACTGGGCAGTGCCCGAGGCCGGTACCGGTACCAGGCCCCACTCTCTGGGGGGGGAGCTGGGAGTGTATGCGCCCAGGTGCAGGTCCCGGACATGGGGGACGCCGTCGAGGTGGGAGTGGCGGAGCTGAGACACGGCGGCAGGGACGTCCTCGTTGCGCCCCGCCATGTCCCGGGTTACCGGTCCCGCGGACGCCGACCGAAGTACGGCTGGTAGCGGTGGGGATCGGCTGGGGGGCTCCAGGGCGGGGGAGCGTAGGGGTTGTGGGCCATGGCCACTCGGGGGTCGTGGGGGTCCCCCGAGTACGGGTAGGGCAGGAGGGGGGCTGCTGCATGGTGGTCGTGGCGGCTGGAAAGCGCTTGTGGCTCATCGCGGTACGCGCTGCGACGCCTCGGCGGCGGGCTGTCGCGGCGATGGCCTGGGCTGCGGCGGCGGGACGGGGACCGGTCCGAGCGGCGGGGGCTGTATCTGCGCTGATATTTGGAGTCTGGTTCTCCGTCCGATCCCGACGTTGCCGTAAGGTCCACCTGATCGTCAGGGTCCCGTGGACGGCGCTGCTTCCCGCGGCTTCCCCGATGAGTCTTCCGGGGCGGACGGTCTCGGTCAGGGTCAGGCACCCAGGGCGTAAACGGTTGCTTCTTCGATTCGGCCCACGTCACTCGCCAGCCACGAGCCGTGTGTTGCCTCGTCAGTCGCATGCCGCGCTCGTACTCTGCTGGTCGGATTCCGACGATTGTGAACTTGGATGTATGGTTCAATTGTTCTTCAGTAATGGAGGAAAGGCCTGCACCAAATTTATCCCGAAGGATACCACCGAGGAGTCCTGCATCAACTTCACCGGACGGCGGATCGTCGACTTCTTGCCAGCCGACCCACAGGGCTTTCGAGTAAACTTGCGGATCGATTTTTTGGGGTGTATACCCCTTCTTTTTCGCTGCGCCCTGTGCCTGGTTGGCGGCTGCAGCTTCTGATGGGGAGGTGGCCGGGCTGGCGGAAACCTGCTGGACTGCAGGGGGGTTGGAGAGGAAGGAGCGCAGGACTTCCGCGATGCCGGGCAGGCTGGGCGCGTGGCTGTGGACCCAGGCCCACTGCTCCCGGATCGGCGACTGCGGGAGGGTGTTGACCTTCGCGCCGTACTGGCGGAAGAGCTGGAGGTGGAGCGCGTGCGCAACCTCGTCCTCACAGCCCTTGGGGATCTCCGGGATCCACTCCAGCAGGTCGGTCAGGGCGGCATCGGCAGGCGACGGCAGAGACGGCGGCGGCTGGGCGGTCGCGCCCGGTGCCCGAAAGGCAGAGACCGCCCTCGGCTTAGGGACCGGTTCCGGGACTGCGAACGACAGTTCGGGCGCACGCGCAGGGGCCTCCGGGACCGGCACGGCACCTGGCGCGGCCATAGCCCTACGGAGGACGTCGGCCAATTCCTCGAGGTTGGGTGCCTGGGGCGAGGTGAGAACCGCTGCGGCGAGGATGACCGGTACGAGGACCAGGAACTGCTGAGAGCCGGGGGGGGGCAGCTCGAATGAAGCCGGAACGGTACTGCGCACGGCGTTGGCGAATGCCGGCGGCGTGGACTGGAGGCCGTGGAGTCTGGTGGCGATGGACAGGAGGGGGGGTACCGACCTGATGAAGTTGTTGAGCCTAACGGCTTCGGTCTGCCGCTGTGCCGCGGCGCAACGCTGGGCCTGCTGCTGGGCATTATCCCGTTCGGTGCGCACCGCGTCCAGATCCCGCGTGAGGGACTCCAGGTCGCCCCGTGCCACGGCCAGCTCCCGTCGTTGGGCCTCATACTCGTCATGCAATTGAGCGTAGTCGGTGGAGTAGGCCGTGACATCCAGGTCCGGGACGAAAGGCTCCCCCACCTGGGAGGGGCTGGGGGGGGCCGACCCGACGGCCGGGGCCGGTGACTCCGGAGGCGTGGGGTCCGCGGCAGCTGGTGGTACCTGGGAGGCAGGCTCTGGGAGATTGAAAGAAAGCCTTGTCTGCTCGGGCAACAGTGATGAAGGCGATGGTTCGGACCCTGAGGGGGTGGGCTTGCCCTGGGCCTTGTACAGGGCTGACGCTGGGGTGAACGCCGCCGTGGCGAACAGAGTGCCGGCGGGGCTGGGCGCCGCTTGCCCTTTGGTGAGGTAAGGTGCGTGGCTGGGCGGCGTGAGCGGGGGCGGGTTGGCGGTGTCGGCGATGCCGGCCTGCAGCAGGGCGAAAGTGGGGGCTGTGGCCCAGGAGTGCTCGCCAGCCTGCTCGATCTGATGCAGCAGCTCCACGCTGCGGATCGGCAAGATCGAGCACTCGAGCAGCGGCCGCAGCTGCTCGGGGGTCCACATGCCCTTGTTGGCGAGGGCGGGGGGTGTGGGAACGGGGGCTGGCGTGTACTGTCCTGTGAGGCAGACGGAGGAGGCCCACGCTAGGAGCCCGAACTTCAGCGGGACGAGGTCTGTTGTCGGGATGTGGGCTGCCTGCAGGACCGCATGCACGTCGTTGGGTAGCGCCCAAAAGGCCGCAACTACCTCTCGGGTGCGGAGGCGGTCCCATGACGGTCTGAGGTGGGGGGCAAGGAACTGGCTGATGGGCTTGTGGATCTTGTGGGAGACCTTCTGGCTTTGGATGTCCGGAGGGCCGGCAGTGTCGACGGGCGGTGGCTGTTCGCGGGCTGTGTACAGGCCCTTGAAGACTTGGCTGCGGAGGCGTGACGCCGAAATTGGGGCATGGCTTGGGCTCCACCGCGTGACGAGAGCCGCTGTGAGGGCCTCAGGGTCCTTGGAGATATACTCCAGCAGTGGGCCTCCTTGTACTAGCGACAGGGGGACGTGTTCGATGACCTTCGTGTCAGACGGGCCTGCGGCGACCGTTACGGTGGCTGTGAGCAGGAGCCCCCGCGGCGTCCACACCCCCGTCACCGCTGTAATAGCCTGGATGTCGCCGTTGGCAGCCGTCCATCGCAGGGCATCACACAAGTCAGCCAGGGCGGGGTCGGTGGCCTGGATAGCCGTATCTGCCGCTTCCAGTGCGTCATCCTTCAGCATGTCCAGTTCTCGCAGCAGACGGTCAGCATCGTCGGACTGGGCGATGTCCATCAGAAACATGGGGAACGGCCCCTGACGAATGGCGCCGCCTCGACCGGTGTCGGGGGCGGGAGAGGGGGTGTCCTGGGACGGTGTTGAGCGGTCTGACATGGTAGCTGTGGCGAGAAAAGAGCGGGTGGCCTGTGGCCGCAGTATGTTGGGGGGGGGAGCAGATCGAGGTGTCGGCAAACGGAGGTGCACTGACATCATAGGCAGCCCCAGTCGGATGGGGCGCGCAGGAGAGAAACAAGGGGTACCACGAGCGTGGCCATAGTGTGACAAAACAAAGAGCATGGCGCGATGGCGCGGAGTAACATGGGGCCGCCTGGCGGACCGGGTCGGTGAGCGGGGGTCCCAGGACACACAGGGCGGGGGCGCGAGGGGAGCACCGCGCTGGCGCGTGGTGCTGCAACCCTAGTGGCGCACGGGAGCGAGGGGCCCCACGTCGGGACGACGAATCGGACGACTGATGATACCCCTGCACAAGGCGTCACGCTTGAGCGGCGGATACGTCGGATGCAGTCCCCGTCGCGGCTCCCCGCGTAGCGGCCTGGAAGATTGCCACGGCGAGGTCGACGTCTTGCCAGAGCCGAACGTATAACGACGTGCCCACTGTGAGCAGGAAACGGCTTGCAAGGGGGAGGGACGCACTTGAGGTGCGGCACTCAGCCCTTGGAGACACGGGATGAAGAGGGAGAGAGAGAGTGCACCATACGGGTGGAGTTGAGCGGAGAGGGGGCCACGATGGCAGAGCTGAGTCACGTGGTGGCACGACTATCACGACGATTCACGACTGGTTTCGAGCGTGGCAGTGCGTGTAGGCAATCCGTCCTACAGCTACCATCCTGAGGGTTTTTAGACTGGTGCCAGGTCACCAGTGACAGTGAATAAGAACCCTGGTGCACAGTGACAGTGAATAAGAACCCTGGGGCATAGTGACAGTGAATAAGAACCCTGGTGCACAGTGACAGTGAATAAGAACCCTGGTGCACAGTGACAGTGAATAAGAACCCTGGTGCACAGTGACAGTGAATAAGAACCCTGGTGCATAGTGACAGTGAATAAGAACCCTGGTGCATAGTGACAGTGAATAAGAACCCTGGTGCACAGTGACAGTGAATAAGAACCCTGGTGCACAGTGACAGTGAATAAGAACCCTGGTGCACAGTGACAGTGAATAAGAACCCTGGTGCACAGTGACAGTGAATAAGAACCCTGGTGCATAGTGACAGTGAATAAGAACCCTGGTGCATAGTGACAGTGAATAAGAACCCTGGTGCACAGTGACAGTGAATAAGAACCCTGGTGCACAGTGACAGTGACTGGTGCACAGTGACAGTGAATAAGAACCCTGGTGCACAGTGACAGTGAATAAGAACCCTGGTGCATAGTGACAGTGAATAAGAACCCTGGTGCACTGTGACAGTGAATAAGAACCCTGGTGCATAGTGACAGTGAATAAGAACCCTGGTGCATAGTGACAGTGAATAAGAACCCTGGTGCACAGTGACAGTGAATAAGAACCCTGGTGCACAGTGACAGTGAATAAGAACCCTGGTGCACAGTGACAGTGAATAAGAACCCTGGTGCATAGTGACAGTGAATAAGAACCCTGGTGCACAGTGACAGTGAATAAGAACCCTGGTGCACAGTGACAGTGAATAAGAACCCTGGTGCATAGTGACAGTGAATAGGAACCCTGGTGCATAGTGACAGTGAATAAGAACCCTGGTGCACAGTGACAGTGAATAAGAACCCTGGTGCACAGTGACAGTGAATAAGAACCCTGGTGCACAGTGACAGTGAATAAGAACCCTGGTGCATAGTGACAGTGAATAAGAACCCTGGTGCACAGTGACAGTGAATAAGAACCCTGGTGCATAGTGACAGTGAATAAGAACCCTGGTGCACAGTGACAGTGAATAAGAACCCTGGTGCACAGTGGCAGTGAATAAGAACCCTGGTGCATAGTGACAGTGAATAAGAACCCTGGTGCACAGTGACAGTGAATAAGAACCCTGGTGCATAGTGACAGTGAATAAGAACCCTGGTGCACAGTGACAGTGAATAAGAACCCTGGTGCACAGTGACAGTGAATAAGAACCCTGGTGCACAGTGACAGTGAATAAGAACCCTGGTGCATAGTGACAGTGAATAAGAACCCTGGTGCATAGTGACAGTGAATAAGAACCCTGGTGCACAGTGACAGTGAATAAGAACCCTGGTGCACAGTGACAGTGAATAAGAACCCTGGGGCATAGTGACAGTGAATAAGAACCCTGGTTTACAGTGACAGTGAATAAGAACCCTGGTGCACAGTGACAGTGAATAAGAACCCTGGTGCACAGTGACAGTGAATAAGAACCCTGGTGCATAGTGACAGTGAATAAGAACCCTGGTGCATAGTGACAGTGAATAAGAACCCTGGTGCACAGTGACAGTGAATAAGAACCCTGGTGCACAGTGACAGTGAATAAGAACCCTGGTGCATAGTGACAGTGAATAAGAACCCTGGTGCACAGTGACAGTGAATAAGAACCCTGGTGCACAGTGACAGTGAATAAGAACCCTGGTGCACAGTGACAGTGAATAAGAACCCTGGTGCATAGTGACAGTGAATAAGAACCCTGGTGCACAGTGACAGTGAATAAGAACCCTGGTGCACAGTGACAGTGAATAAGAACCCTGGTGCACAGTGACAGTGAATAAGAACCCTGGTGCACAGTGACAGTGAATAAGAACCCTGGTGCATAGTGACAGTGAATAAGAACCCTGGTGCACAGTGACAGTGAATAAGAACCCTGGTGCACAGTGACAGTGAATAAGAACCCTGGTGCATAGTGACAGTGAATAAGAACCCTGGTGCACAGTGACAGTGAATAAGCACCCTGTTGCATAGTGACAGTGAATAAGAACCCTGGTGCATAGTGACAGTGAATAAGAACCCTGGTGCATAGTGACAGTGAATAAGAACCCTGGTGCACAGTGACAGTGAATAAGAACCCTGGTGCACAGTGACAGTGAATAAGAACCCTGGTGCACAGTGACAGTGAATAAGAACCCTGGTGCACAGTGACAGTGAATAAGAACCCTGGTGCACAGTGACAGTGAATAAGAACCCTGGTGCACTGTGACAGTGAATAAGAACCCTGGTGCACAGTGACAGTGAATAAGAACCCTGGTGCACAGTGACAGTGAATAAGAACCCTGGTGCATAGTGACAGTGGATAAGAACCCTGGTGCATAGTGACAGTGAATAAGAACCCTGGTGCACAGTGACAGTGAATAAGAACCCTGGTGCACAGTGACAGTGAATAAGAACCCTGGTGCACAATGACAGTGAATAAGCACCCTGGTGCATAGTGACAGTGAATAAGAACCCTGGTGCATAGTGACAGTGAATAAGAACCCTGGTGCATAGTGACAGTGAATAAGAACCCTGGTGCACAGTGACAGTGAATAAGAACCCTGGTGCATAGTGACAGTGAATAAGAACCCTGGTGCATAGTGACAGTGAATAAGAACCCTGGTGCACAGTGACAGTGAATAAGAACCCTGGTGCACAGTGACAGTGAATAAGAACCCTGGTGCACAGTGACAGTGAATAAGAACCCTGGTGCACAGTGACAGTGAATAAGAACCCTGGTGCACAGTGACAGTGAATAAGAACCCTGGTGCACAGTGACAGTGAATAAGAACCCTGGTGCACAGTGACAGTGAATAAGAACCCTGGTGCACAGTGACAGTGAATAAGAACCCTGGTGCATAGTGACAGTGAATAAGAACCCTGGTGCACTGTGACAGTGAATAAGAACCCTGGTGCACAGTGACAGTGAATAAGAACCCTGGTGCACAGTGACAGTGAATAAGAACCCTGGTGCACAGTGACAGTGAATAAGAACCCTGGTGCACAGTGACAGTGAATAAGAACCCTGGTGCACAGTGACAGTGAATAAGAACCCTGGTGCACTGTGACAGTGAATAAGAACCCTGGTGCACAGTGACAGTGAATAAGAACCCTGGTGCATAGTGACAGTGAATAAGAACCCTGGTGCACTGTGACAGTGAATAAGAACCCTGGTGCACAGTGACAGTGAATAAGAACCCTGGTGCACAGTGACAGTGAATAAGAACCCTGGTGCACAGTGACAGTGAATAAGAACCCTGGTGCACAGTGACAGTGAATAAGAACCCTGGTGCATAGTGACAGTGAATAAGAACCCTGGTGCATAGTGACAGTGAATAAGAACCCTGGTGCACAGTGACAGTGAATAAGAACCCTGGTGCACAGTGACAGTGAATAAGAACCCTGGGGCATAGTGACAGTGAATAAGAACCCTGGTTTACAGTGACAGTGAATAAGAACCCTGGTGCACAGTGACAGTGAATAAGAACCCTGGTGCACAGTGACAGTGAATAAGAACCCTGGTGCATAGTGACAGTGAATAAGAACCCTGGTGCATAGTGACAGTGAATAAGAACCCTGGTGCACAGTGACAGTGAATAAGAACCCTGGTGCACAGTGACAGTGAATAAGAACCCTGGTGCATAGTGACAGTGAATAAGAACCCTGGTGCACAGTGACAGTGAATAAGAACCCTGGTGCACAGTGACAGTGAATAAGAACCCTGGTGCACAGTGACAGTGAATAAGAACCCTGGTGCATAGTGACAGTGAATAAGAACCCTGGTGCACAGTGACAGTGAATAAGAACCCTGGTGCACAGTGACAGTGTATAAGAACCCTGGTGCACAGTGACAGTGAATAAGAACCCTGGTGCACAGTGACAGTGAATAAGAACCCTGGTGCATAGTGACAGTGAATAAGAACCCTGGTGCACAGTGACAGTGAATAAGCACCCTGTTGCATAGTGACAGTGAATAAGAACCCTGGTGCATAGTGACAGTGAATAAGAACCCTGGTGCATAGTGACAGTGAATAAGAACCCTGGTGCACAGTGACAGTGAATAAGAACCCTGGTGCACAGTGACAGTGAATAAGAACCCTGGTGCACAGTGACAGTGAATAAGAACCCTGGTGCATAGTGACAGTGAATAAGAACCCTGGTGCACAGTGACAGTGAATAAGAACCCTGGTGCACTGTGACAGTGAATAAGAACCCTGGTGCACAGTGACAGTGAATAAGAACCCTGGTGCACAGTGACAGTGAATAAGAACCCTGGTGCATAGTGACAGTGGATAAGAACCCTGGTGCATAGTGACAGTGAATAAGAACCCTGGTGCACAGTGACAGTGAATAAGAACCCTGGTGCACAGTGACAGTGAATAAGAACCCTGGTGCACAATGACAGTGAATAAGCACCCTGGTGCATAGTGACAGTGAATAAGAACCCTGGTGCATAGTGACAGTGAATAAGAACCCTGGTGCACAGTGACAGTGAATAAGAACCCTGGTGCACAGTGACAGTGAATAAGAACCCTGGTGCATAGTGACAGTGAATAAGAACCCTGGTGCACAGTGACAGTGAATAAGAACCCTGGTGCATAGTGACAGTGAATAAGAACCCTGGTGCACTGTGACAGTGAATAAGAACCCTGGTGCACAGTGACAGTGAATAAGAACCCTGGTGCACAGTGACAGTGAATAAGAACCCTGGTGCACAGTGACAGTGAATAAGAACCCTGGTGCATAGTGACAGTGAATAAGAACCCTGGTGCACAGTGACAGTGAATAAGAACCCTGGTGCATAGTGACAGTGAATAAGAACCCTGGTGCACAGTGACAGTGAATAAGAACCCTGGTGCACAGTGACAGTGAATAAGAACCCTGGTGCACAGTGACAGTGAATAAGAACCCTGGTGCACAGTGACAGTGAATAAGAACCCTGGTGCATAGTGACAGTGAATAAGAACCCTGGTGCATAGTGACAGTGAATAAGAACCCTGGTGCACAGTGACAGTGAATAAGAACCCTGGTGCACAGTGACAGTGAATAAGAACCCTGGTGCATAGTGACAGTGAATAAGAACCCTGGTGCATAGTGACAGTGAATAAGAACTCTGGTGCATAGTGACAGTGAATAAGAACCCTGGTGCACAGTGACAGTGAATAAGAACCCTGGTGCATAGTGACAGTGAATAAGAACCCTGGTGCATAGTGACAGTGAATAAGAACCCTGGTGCACAGTGACAGTGAATAAGAACCCTGGTGCACAGTGACAGTGAATAAGAACCCTGGTGCACAGTGACAGTGAATAAGAACCCTGGTGCATAGTGACAGTGAATAAGAACCCTGGTGCATAGTGACAGTGAATAAGAACCCTGGTGCACAGTGACAGTCAATAAGAACCCTGGTGCATAGTGACAGTGAATAAGAACCCTGGTGCACAGTGACAGTGAATAAGAACCCTGGTGCACAGTGACAGTGAATAAGAACCCTGGTGCATAGTGACAGTGAATAAGAACCCTGGTGCACAGTGACAGTGAATAAGAACCCTGGTGCACAGTGACAGTGAATAAGAACCCTGGTGCACAGTGACAGTGAATAAGAACCCTGGTGCATAGTGACAGTGAATAAGAACCCTGGTGCATAGTGACAGTGAATAAGAACCCTGGTGCATAGTGACAGTCAATAAGAACCCTGGTGCATAGTGACAGTGAATAAGAACCCTGGTGCACAGTGACAGTGAATAAGAACCCTGGTGCACAGTGACAGTGAATAAGAACCCTGGTGCACAGTGACAGTGAATAAGAACCCTGGTGCATAGTGACAGTGAATAAGAACCCTGGTGCACAGTGACAGTGAATAAGAACCCTGGTGCATAGTGACAGTGAATAAGAACCCTGGTGCACAGTGACAGTGAATAAGAACCCTGGTGCACAGTGACAGTGAATAAGAACCCTGGTGCACTGTGACAGTGAATAAGAACCCTGGTGCACAGTGACAGTGAATAAGAACCCTGGTGCATAGTGACAGTGAATAAGAACCCTGGTGCATAGTGACAGTGAATAAGAACCCTGGTGCACAGTGACAGTGAATAAGAACCCTGGTGCATAGTGACAGTGAATAAGAACCCTGGTGCACAGTGACAGTGAATAAGAACCCTGGTGCACAGTGACAGTGAATAAGAACCCTGGTGCACAGTGACAGTGAATAAGAACCCTGGTGCATAGTGACAGTGAATAAGAACTCTGGTGCATAGTGACAGTGAATAAGAACCCTGGTGCACAGTGACAGTGAATAAGAACCCTGGTGCATAGTGACAGTGAATAAGAACCCTGGTGCATAGTGACAGTGAATAAGAACCCTGGTGCACAGTGACAGTGAATAAGAACCCTGGTGCACAGTGACAGTGAATAAGAACCCTGGTGCACAGTGACAGTGAATAAGAACCCTGGTGCATAGTGACAGTGAATAAGAACCCTGGTGCACAGTGACAGTGAATAAGAACCCTGGTGCATAGTGACAGTGAATAAGAACCCTGGTGCATAGTGACAGTGAATAAGAACCCTGGTGCACAGTGACAGTGAATAAGAACCCTGGTGCACAGTGACAGTGAATAAGAACCCTGGTGCATAGTGACAGTGAATAAGAACCCTGGTGCATAGTGACAGTGAATAAGAACCCTGGTGCATAGTGACAGTGAATAAGAACCCTGGTGCATAGTGACAGTGAATAAGAACCCTGGTGCACAGTGACAGTGAATAAGAACCCTGGTGCACAGTGACAGTGAATAAGAACCCTGGTGCACAGTGACAGTGAATAAGAACCCTGGTGCATAGTGACAGTGAATAAGAACCCTGGTGCACAGTGACAGTGAATAAGAACCCTGGTGCATAGTGACAGTGAATAAGAACCCTGGTGCACAGTGACAGTGAATAAGAACCCTGGTGCACAGTGACAGTGAATAAGAACCCTGGTGCATAGTGACAGTGAATAAGAACCCTGGTGCATAGTGACAGTGAATAAGAACCCTGGTGCATAGTGACAGTGAATAAGAACCCTGGTGCATAGTGACAGTGAATAAGAACCCTGGTGCATAGTGACAGTGAATAAGAACCCTGGTGCACAGTGACAGTGAATAAGAACCCTGGTGCACAGTGACAGTGAATAAGAACCCTGGTGCATAGTGACAGTGAATAAGAACCCTGGTGCACAGTGACAGTGAATAAGAACCCTGGTGCACAGTGACAGTGAATAAGAACCCTGGTGCATAGTGACAGTGAATAAGAACCCTGGTGCATAGTGACAGTGAATAAGAACCCTGGTGCACAGTGACAGTGAATAAGAACCCTGGTGCACAGTGACAGTGAATAAGAACCCTGGTGCACAGTGACAGTGAATAAGAACCCTGGTGCACAGTGACAGTGAATAAGAACCCTGGTGCATAGTGACAGTGAATAAGAAGGAGGAGGAGGAGGAGGAGCGCCTGCCGCGGTCCCACGTACGGTGAGCCTTGGCGTCGTCCCTCGGGGGCCAAACGCAGGCTCTGCCGAGGGAGTCCTCCGTCTTACCTCCGCTAGAGCAAGACGAATCTCGTCGCACACCTGAGAACGCCCCTCCCAGCAGGCCGTCTGGGTCTAAGCGCCGGTGTACGACCACGCTACGGTCCGATCTGCTCTCCGGTCCCGGCCACCGACCGCTCCGAACTGTCCTGGATAACACCCGAGGAGATGTCCCAGGATCAACGGGCACGGAAGGTGTGGGTCTCCCGGGGCATCACCCCCGACTTGAAAACGTCGCCGGGCTAAATAGAACGCGGCCCAGCACAACTATGCGCACTGCCGGCGGGCTGAGTACCGCCGGCGGCGCGAGTACGGTCACGTTACACGATCACGCGCACCGCCGGGGGCCTGGGTACCCCCGGGTTCTGTGAGTGCGGGACGTGCGTCACAGCCATAGCACCACGGTGGTGCACCGCCGTGGAGGTCCCTGACGACGCCCGGCCGCAAAGCCCGAGCCCAAACGACGAGCCCCACGATACGTGCACTGAGACGGCACGTGACCGAGAAAATGGCACCACGATGGTGCCCGAGCGAGACGGCGACGTTCGCCGATGGCACGTGAGGCGGTGAGTACCGCCGATGACACGTCACCTCTGCACGGGGTGTCACGGGGGTTGGCGGAGCGCCAGGTGCAGACCTCGCCATGGTGCCTCGTGTATCGGCCTGGAGGATACACCATGGCCAGGCTGGCGCACGAAGACCGTCTGGGCAGCACCACGGTGGCGCTCTGCCCTGAAGATTGCGCCACGACGGCGCATGTGGACGTCGATTGCACCACGGTGGTGCCATGTCACTGAACTGGCGCCACGTCGGCACAGAGCTGTCTGGGCAGCGCCGCGGTGGCGCTCTGCCCTGAGAATTGCGCCACGACGGCGCACGTGTTCGTTGGCGGCACCACGATGGCGCTCTGCCGCTGAACCGGCGCCACGGAGGCATAGGGCGGCACCACGATGGTGCCCCGCCATTGAGCCCGCGCCATGTCGGCGCAGAGCTGTCGGGGCGCGGGCCACGGTGGCGCACTGCCCTGAAGGTTGCGCAGCAACGGCATACCTGTACGTTGGCTGCACCACGGCAGCGCTCTGCCACTGAGTAGGCGCCATGGTGGCGCTATGCCATGAGGGCGGCGCCACGACGGCGCATTTGTGCGCAGGCTGTACCACGGAGGCGCTCTGCTGCTGAGCTGGCGCCATTCCCGTCAACATGGCCCTAGAGGAGGCACAGCAATGGCATACCTGTGCGTCAGCCGCGCCACGATGGCGCACGTGCACGCTGGCGGCACCACGATGGCGCTTCGCCACTGGACTGGCGTCACGGCTGGGCAGTGCCACGACGGCGCTCTGCCCCGAAGATCGTGCCACGGCGGCGCACGTATTCGTCGACGGCACCACGGTGGTACCCTGCCAGTGAGCCGGCGCGTGAAGGGGGAGCGTGGGTGGGCCTGGGCGGCTGGGGGGCCCTCGGCGGGTGGCAGGGGTGGGCCCTGGGCTGACGCGGGTGAGTGAGCGAGTGAGTGAGTGAGTGAGTGAGTGAGTGAGTGAGTGAGTAAATACGTGGCCGTTGCCTGGCTGTGCTTGTGGGCATTCCGTCCCACAGCTACCATCCTGGGGGTTTTTATCCTGGTGCCAGGCCACCAGATATCGAGCAGGTGCACTGTGTGTGGCAGTGGTGCATCTGCCCCTCACAGGCTGCACCTCTGGCCCAGGGAGGAGTCCTGGACGGGTGGCGGGCGGGGTGGGCCCGGCCTGACGAGGAATAAGAACCCTGGTGCACAGTGACAGTGAATAAGAACCCTGGTGCATAGTGACAGTGAATAAGAACCCTGGTGCACAGTGACAGTGAATAAGAACCCTGGTGCATAGTGACAGTGAATAAGAACCCTGGTGCATAGTGACAGTGAATAAGAACCCTGGTGCACAGTGACAGTGAATAAGAACCCTGGTGCATAGTGACAGTGAATAAGAACCCTGGTGCATAGTGACAGTGAATAAGAACCCTGGTGCATAGTGACAGTGAATAAGAACCCTGGTGCATAGTGACAGTGAATAAGAACCCTGGTGCACAGTGACAGTGAATAAGAACCCTGGTGCACAGTGACAGTGAATAAGAACCCTGGTGCATAGTGACAGTGAATAAGAACCCTGGTGCACAGTGACAGTGAATAAGAACCCTGGTGCACTGGGACAGTGAATAAGAACCCTGGTGCACACTGACAGTGAATAAGAACCCTGGTGCACTGTGACAGTGAATAAGAACCCTGGTGCATAGTGACAGTGAATAAGAACCCTGGTGCACAGTGACAGTGAATAAGAACCCTGGTGCACAGTGACAGTGAATAAGAACCCTGGTGCACAGTGACAGTGAATAAGAACCCTGGTGCATAGTGACAGTGAATAAGAACCCTGGTGCACAGTGACAGTGAATAAGAACCCTGGTGCATAGTGACAGTGAATAAGAACCCTGGTGCATAGTGACAGTGAATAAGAACCCTGGTGCATAGTGACAGTGAATAAGAACCCTGGTGCACAGTGACAGTGAATAAGAACCCTGGTGCATAGTGACAGTGAATAAGAACCCTGGTGCACAGTGACAGTGAATAAGAACCCTGGTGCACAGTGACAGTGAATAAGAACCCTGGTGCACAGTGACAGTGAATAAGAACCCTGGTGCACAGTGACAGTGAATAAGAACCCTGGTGCACAGTGACAGTGAATAAGAACCCTGGTGCACAGTGACAGTGAATAAGAACCCTGGTGCACAGTGACAGTGAATAAGAACCCTGGTGCATAGTGACAGTGAATAAGAACCCTGGTGCACAGTGACAGTGAATGTGAACCCTGGTGCACAGTGACAGTGAATAAGAAACCTGGTGCACAGTGACAGTGAATAAGAAACCTGGTGCATAGTGACAGTGAATAAGAACCCTGGTGCACAGTGACAGTGAATAAGAACCCTGGTGCACAGTGACAGTGAATAAGAACCCTGGTGCATAGTGACAGTGAATAAGAACCCTGGTGCACAGTGACAGTGAATAAGAACCCTGGTGCACAGTGACAGTGAATAAGAACCCTGGTGCATAGTGACAGTGAATAAGAACCCTGGTGCATAGTGACAGTGAATAAGAACCCTGGTGCATAGTGACAGTGAATAAGAACCCTGGTGCATAGTGACAGTGAATAAGAACCCTGGTGCACAGTGACAGTGAATAAGAACCCTGGTGCACAGTGACAGTGAATAAGAACCCTGGTGCATAGTGACAGTGAATAAGAACCCTGGTGCACAGTGACAGTGAATAAGAACCCTGGTGCATAGTGACAGTGAATAAGAACCCTGGTGCACAGTGACAGTGAATAAGAACCCTTCTGCACAGTGACAGTGAATAAGAACCCTGGTGCACAGTGACAGTGAATAAGAACCCTGGTGCATAGTGACAGTGAATAAGAACCCTGGTGCACAGTGACAGTGAATAAGAACCCTGGTGCATAGTGACAGTGAATAAGAACCCTGGTGCACAGTGACAGTGAATAAGAACCCTGGTGCATAGTGACAGTGAATAAGAACCCTGGTGCACAGTGACAGTGAATAAGAACCCTGGTGCACAGTGACAGTGAATAAGAACCCTGGTGCACAGTGACAGTGAATAAGAACCCTGGTGCACAGTGACAGTGAATAAGAACCCTGGTGCACAGTGACAGTGAATAAGAACCCTGGTGCATAGTGACAGTGAATAAGAACCCTGGTGCATAGTGACAGTGAATAAGAACCCTGGTGCACAGTGACAGTGAATAAGAACCCTGGTGCACAGTGACAGTGAATAAGAACCCTGGTGCATAGTGACAGTGAATAAGAACCCTGGTGCATAGTGACAGTGAATAAGAACCCTGGTGCACAGTGACAGTGAATAAGAACCCTGGTGCATAGTGACAGTGAATAAGAACCCTGGTGCACAGTGACAGTGAATAAGAACCCTGGTGCACAGTGACAGTGAATAAGAACCCTGGTGCACAGTGACAGTGAATAAGAACCCTGGTGCACAGTGACAGTGAATAAGAACCCTGGTGCACAGTGACAGTGAATAAGAACCCTGGTGCATAGTGACAGTGAATAAGAACCCTGGTGCACAGTGACAGTGAATAAGAACCCTGGTGCATAGTGACAGTGAATAAGAACCCTGGTGCACAGTGACAGTGAATAAGAACCCTGGTGCACAGTGACAGTGAATAAGAACCCTGGTGCATAGTGACAGTGAATAAGAACCCTGGTGCATAGTGACAGTGAATAAGAACCCTGGTGCACAGTGACAGTGAATAAGAACCCTGGTGCACAGTGACAGTGAATAAGAACCCTGGTGCACAGTGACAGTGAATAAGAACCCTGGTGCACAGTGACAGTGAATAAGAATCCTGGTGCATAGTGACAGTGAATAAGAACCCTGGTGCACAGTGACAGTGAATAAGAACCCTGGTGCACAGTGACAGTGAATAAGAACCCTGGTGCACAGTGACAGTGAATAAGAACCCTGGTGCATAGTGACAGTGAATAAGAACCCTGGTGCATAGTGACAGTGAATAAGAACCCTGGTGCACAGTGACAGTGAATAAGAACCCTGGTGCACAGTGACAGTGAATAAGAACCCTGGTGCACAGTGACAGTGAATAAGAACCCTGGTGCACAGTGACAGTGAATAAGAACCCTGGTGCACAGTGACAGTGAATAAGAACCCTGGTGCATAGTGACAGTGAATAAGAACCCTGCTGCACAGTGACAGTGAATAAGAACCCTGGTGCACAGTGACAGTGAATAAGAACCCTGGTGCATAGTGACAGTGAATAAGAACCCTGCTGCACAGTGACAGTGAATAAGAACCCTGGTGCACAGTGACAGTGAATAAGAACCCTGGTGCACAGTGACAGTGAATAAGAACCCTGGTGCACAGTGACAGTGAATAAGAACCCTGGTGCATAGTGACAGTGAATAAGAACCCTGCTGCACAGTGACAGTGAATAAGAACCCTGGTGCACAGTGACAGTGAATAAGAACCCTGGTGCACAGTGACAGTGAATAAGAACCCTGGTGCACAGTGACAGTGAATAAGAACCCTGGTGCATAGTGACAGTGAATAAGAACCCTGGTGCATAGTGACAGTGAATAAGAACCCTGGTGCACAGTGACAGTGAATAAGAACCCTGGTGCACAGTGACAGTGAATAAGAACCCTGGTGCATAGTGACAGTGAATAAGAACCCTGGTGCATAGTGACAGTGAATAAGAACCCTGGTGCACAGTGACAGTGAATAAGAACCCTGGTGCATAGTGACAGTGAATAAGAACCCTGGTGCACAGTGACAGTGAATAAGAACCCTGGTGCACAGTGACAGTGAATAAGAACCCTGGTGCACAGTGACAGTGAATAAGAACCCTGGTGCACAGTGACAGTGAATAAGAACCCTGGTGCACAGTGACAGTGAATAAGAACCCTGGTGCATAGTGACAGTGAATAAGAACCCTGGTGCACAGTGACAGTGAATAAGAACCCTGGTGCATAGTGACAGTGAATAAGAACCCTGGTGCACAGTGACAGTGAATAAGAACCCTGGTGCATAGTGACAGTGAATAAGAACCCTGGTGCATAGTGACAGTGAATAAGAACCCTGGTGCACAGTGACAGTGAATAAGAACCCTGGTGCATAGTGACAGTGAATAAGAACCCTGGTGCATAGTGACAGTGAATAAGAACCCTGGTGCATAGTGACAGTGAATAAGAACCCTGGTGCATAGTGACAGTGAATAAGAACCCTGGTGCACAGTGACAGTGAATAAGAACCCTGGTGCACAGTGACAGTGAATAAGAACCCTGGTGCATAGTGACAGTGAATAAGAACCCTGGTGCACAGTGACAGTGAATAAGAACCCTGGTGCACTGGGACAGTGAATAAGAACCCTGGTGCACAGTGACAGTGAATAAGAACCCTGGTGCACAGTGACAGTGAATAAGAACCCTGGTGCATAGTGACAGTGAATAAGAACCCTGGTGCACAGTGACAGTGAATAAGAACCCTGGTGCACAGTGACAGTGAATAAGAACCCTGGTGCACAGTGACAGTGAATAAGAACCCTGGTGCATAGTGACAGTGAATAAGAACCCTGGTGCACAGTGACAGTGAATAAGAACCCTGGTGCATAGTGACAGTGAATAAGAACCCTGGTGCATAGTGACAGTGAATAAGAACCCTGGTGCATAGTGACAGTGAATAAGAACCCTGGTGCATAGTGACAGTGAATAAGAACCCTGGTGCATAGTGACAGTGAATAAGAACCCTGGTGCATAGTGACAGTGAATGTGAACCCTGGTGCATAGTGACAGTGAATAAGAACCCTGGTGCATAGTGACAGTGAATAAGAACCCTGGTGCATAGTGACAGTGAATAAGAACCCTGGTGCACAGTGACAGTGAATAAGAACCCTGGTGCATAGTGACAGTGAATAAGAACCCTGGTGCACAGTGACAGTGAATAAGAACCCTGGTGCACAGTGACAGTGAATAAGAACCCTGGTGCATAGTGACAGTGAATAAGAACCCTGGTGCACAGTGACAGTGAATAAGAACCCTGGTGCACAGTGACAGTGAATAAGAACCCTGGTGCACAGTGACAGTGCATAAGAACCCTGGTGCATAGTGACAGTGAATAAGAACCCTGGTGCACAGTGACAGTGAATAAGAACCCTGGTGCATAGTGACAGTGAATAAGAACCCTGGTGCGCAGTGACAGTGAATAAGAAACCTGGTGCATAGTGACAGTGAATAAGAACCCTGGTGCATAGTGACAGTGAATAAGAACCCTGGTGCACAGTGACAGTGAATAAGAACCCTGGTGCATAGTGACAGTGAATAAGAACCCTGGTGCATAGTGACAGTGAATAAGAACCCTGGTGCATAGTGACAGTGAATAAGAACCCTGGTGCATAGTGACAGTGAATAAGAACCCTGGTGCACAGTGACAGTGAATAAGAACCCTGGTGCATAGTGACAGTGAATAAGAACCCTGGTGCACAGTGACAGTGAATAAGAACCCTGGTGCATAGTGACAGTGAATAAGAACCCTGGTGCACAGTGACAGTGAATAAGAACCCTGGTGCACAGTGACAGTGAATAAGAACCCTGGTGCACAGTGACAGTGAATAAGAACCCTGGTGCATAGTGACAGTGAATAAGAACCCTGGTGCACAGTGACAGTGAATAAGAACCCTGGTGCATAGTGACAGTGAATAAGAACCCTGGTGCATAGTGACAGTGAATAAGAACCCTGGTGCATAGTGACAGTGAATAAGAACCCTGGTGCATAGTGACAGTGAATAAGAACCCTGGTGCATAGTGACAGTGAATAAGAACCCTGGTGCATAGTGACAGTGAATGTGAACCCTGGTGCATAGTGACAGTGAATAAGAACCCTGGTGCATAGTGACAGTGAATAAGAACCCTGGTGCATAGTGACAGTGAATAAGAACCCTGGTGCACAGTGACAGTGAATAAGAACCCTGGTGCATAGTGACAGTGAATAAGAACCCTGGTGCACAGTGACAGTGAATAAGAACCCTGGTGCACAGTGACAGTGAATAAGAACCCTGGTGCATAGTGACAGTGAATAAGAACCCTGGTGCACAGTGACAGTGAATAAGAACCCTGGTGCACAGTGACAGTGAATAAGAACCCTGGTGCACAGTGACAGTGAATAAGAACCCTGGTGCATAGTGACAGTGAATAAGAACCCTGGTGCACAGTGACAGTGAATAAGAACCCTGGTGCATAGTGACAGTGAATAAGAACCCTGGTGCGCAGTGACAGTGAATAAGAAACCTGGTGCATAGTGACAGTGAATAAGAACCCTGGTGCATAGTGACAGTGAATAAGAACCCTGGTGCACAGTGACAGTGAATAAGAACCCTGGTGCATAGTGACAGTGAATAAGAACCCTGGTGCATAGTGACAGTGAATAAGAACCCTGGTGCATAGTGACAGTGAATAAGAACCCTGGTGCATAGTGACAGTGAATAAGAACCCTGGTGCACAGTGACAGTGAATAAGAACCCTGGTGCACAGTGACAGTGAATAAGAACCCTGGTGCACAGTGACAGTGAATAAGAACCCTGCTGCATAGTGACAGTGAATAAGAACCCTGGTGCACAGTGACAGTGAATAAGAACCCTGGTGCACAGTGACAGTGAATAAGAACCCTGGTGCATAGTGACAGTGAATAAGAACCCTGGTGCACAGTGACAGTGAATAAGAACCCTGGTGCATAGTGACAGTGAATAAGAACCCTGGTGCACAGTGACAGTGAATAAGAACCCTGGTGCACAGTGACAGTGAATAAGAACCCTGGTGCATAGTGACAGTGAATAAGAACCCTGGTGCACAGTGACAGTGAATAAGAACCCTGGTGCACAGTGACAGTGAATAAGAACCCTGGTGCATAGTGACAGTGAATAAGAACCCTGGTGCACAGTGACAGTGAATAAGAACCCTGGTGCATAGTGACAGTGAATAAGAACTCTGGTGCATAGTGACAGTGAATAAGAACCCTGGTGCACAGTGACAGTGAATAAGAACCCTGGTGCATAGTGACAGTGAATAAGAACCCTGGTGCATAGTGACAGTGAATAAGAACCCTGGTGCACAGTGACAGTGAATAAGAACCCTGGTGCACAGTGACAGTGAATAAGAACCCTGGTGCATAGTGACAGTGAATAAGAACCTTGGTGCACAGTGACAGTGAATAAGAACCCTGGTGCATAGTGACAGTGAATAAGAACCCTGGTGCATAGTGACAGTGAATAAGAACCCTGGTGCACAGTGACAGTGAATAAGAACCCTGGTGCACAGTGACAGTGAATAAGAACCCTGGTGCACAGTGACAGTGAATAAGAACCCTGGTGCATAGTGACAGTGAATAAGAACCCTGGTGCACAGTGACAGTGAATAAGAACCCTGGTGCATAGTGACAGTGAATAAGAACCCTGGTGCATAGTGACAATGAATAAGAACCCTGGTGCACAGTGACAGTGAATAAGAACCCTGGTGCACAGTGACAGTGAATAAGAACCCTGGTGCATATTGAGGTGAATAAGAACCCTGGTGCATAGTGACAGTGAATAAGAACCCTGGTGCATAGTGACAGTGAATAAGAAACCTGGTGCATAGTGACAGTGAATAAGAACCCTGGTGCACAGTGACAGTGAATAAGAACCCTGGTGCATAGTGACAGTGAATAAGAACCCTGGTGCATAGTGAGAGTGAATAAGAACCCTGGTGCACAGTGACAGTGAATAAGAACCCTGGTGCACAGTGACAGTGAATAAGAACCCTGGTGCACAGTGACAGTGAATAAGAACCCTGGTGCACAGTGACAGTGAATAAGAACCCTGGTGCACAGTGACAGTGAATAAGAACCCTGGTGCACAGTGACAGTGAATAAGAACCCTGGTGCACAGTGACAGTGAATAAGAACCCTGGTGCACAGTGACAGTGAATAAGAACCCTGGTGCACAGTGACAGTGAATAAGAACCCTGGTGCACAGTGACAGTGAATAAGAACCCTGGTGCATAGTGACAGTGAATAAGAACCCTGGTGCACAGTGACAGTGAATAAGAACCCTGGTGCATAGTGACAGTGAATAAGAAACCTGGTGCACAGTGACAGTGAATAAGAACCCTGGTGCATAGTGACAGTGAATAAGAACCCTGGTGCATAGTGACAGTGAATAAGAACCCTGGTGCACAGTGACAGTGAATAAGAACCCTGGTGCACAGTGACAGTGAATAAGAACCCTGGTGCACAGTGACAGTGAATAAGAACCTTGGTGCATAGTGACAGTGAATAAGAACCCTGGTGCATAGTGACAGTGAATAAGAACCCTGGTGCACAGTGACAGTGAATAAGAACCCTGGTGCACAGTGACAGTGAATAAGAACCCTAGTGCATAGTGACAGTGAATAAGAACCCTGGTGCATAGTGACAGTGAATAAGAACCCTGGTGCACAGTGACAGTGAATAAGAACCCTGGTGCACTGTGACAGTGAATAAGAACTCTGGTGCACAGTGACAGTGAATAAGAACCCTGGTGCATAGTGACAGTGAATAAGAAACCTGGTGCACAGTGACAGTGAATAAGAACCCTGGTGCACAGTGACAGTGAATAAGAACCCTGGTGCACAGTGACAGTGAATAAGAACCCTGGTGCATAGTGACAGTGAATAAGAACCCTGGTGCACAGTGACAGTGAATAAGAACCCTGGTGCACAGTGACAGTGAATAAGAACCCTGGTGCACAGTGACAGTGAATAAGAACCCTGGTGCATAGTGACAGTGAATAAGAACCCTGGTGCACAGTGACAGTGAATAAGAAACCTGGTGCACAGTGACAGTGAATAAGAACCCTGGTGCACAGTGACAGTGAATAAGAACCCTGGTGCACAGTGACAGTGAATAAGAACCCTGGTGCACAGTGACAGTGAATAAGAACCCTGGTGCATAGTGACAGTGAATAAGAACCCTGGTGCATAGTGACAATGAATAAGAACCCTGGTGCACAGTGACAGTGAATAAGAACCCTGGTGCACAGTGACAGTGAATAAGAACCCTGGTGCATATTGAGGTGAATAAGAACCCTGGTGCATAGTGACAGTGAATAAGAACCCTGGTGCATAGTGACAGTGAATAAGAAACCTGGTGCATAGTGACAGTGAATAAGAACCCTGGTGCACAGTGACAGTGAATAAGAACCCTGGTGCATAGTGACAGTGAATAAGAACCCTGGTGCATAGTGAGAGTGAATAAGAACCCTGGTGCACAGTGACAGTGAATAAGAACCCTGGTGCACAGTGACAGTGAATAAGAACCCTGGTGCACAGTGACAGTGAATAAGAACCCTGGTGCACAGTGACAGTGAATAAGAACCCTGGTGCACAGTGACAGTGAATAAGAACCCTGGTGCACAGTGACAGTGAATAAGAACCCTGGTGCACAGTGACAGTGAATAAGAACCCTGGTGCACAGTGACAGTGAATAAGAACCCTGGTGCACAGTGACAGTGAATAAGAACCCTGGTGCACAGTGACAGTGAATAAGAACCCTGGTGCATAGTGACAGTGAATAAGAACCCTGGTGCACAGTGACAGTGAATAAGAACCCTGGTGCATAGTGACAGTGAATAAGAAACCTGGTGCACAGTGACAGTGAATAAGAACCCTGGTGCATAGTGACAGTGAATAAGAACCCTGGTGCATAGTGACAGTGAATAAGAACCCTGGTGCACAGTGACAGTGAATAAGAACCCTGGTGCACAGTGACAGTGAATAAGAACCCTGGTGCACAGTGACAGTGAATAAGAACCTTGGTGCATAGTGACAGTGAATAAGAACCCTGGTGCATAGTGACAGTGAATAAGAACCCTGGTGCACAGTGACAGTGAATAAGAACCCTGGTGCACAGTGACAGTGAATAAGAACCCTAGTGCATAGTGACAGTGAATAAGAACCCTGGTGCATAGTGACAGTGAATAAGAACCCTGGTGCACAGTGACAGTGAATAAGAACCCTGGTGCACTGTGACAGTGAATAAGAACTCTGGTGCACAGTGACAGTGAATAAGAACCCTGGTGCATAGTGACAGTGAATAAGAAACCTGGTGCACAGTGACAGTGAATAAGAACCCTGGTGCACAGTGACAGTGAATAAGAACCCTGGTGCACAGTGACAGTGAATAAGAACCCTGGTGCATAGTGACAGTGAATAAGAACCCTGGTGCACAGTGACAGTGAATAAGAACCCTGGTGCACAGTGACAGTGAATAAGAACCCTGGTGCACAGTGACAGTGAATAAGAACCCTGGTGCATAGTGACAGTGAATAAGAACCCTGGTGCACAGTGACAGTGAATAAGAAACCTGGTGCACAGTGACAGTGAATAAGAACCCTGGTGCACAGTGACAGTGAATAAGAACCCTGGTGCACAGTGACAGTGAATAAGAACCCTGGTGCACAGTGACAGTGAATAAGAACCCTGGTGCATAGTGACAGTGAATAAGAACCCTGGTGCACAGTGACAGTGAATAAGAACCCTGGTGCATAGTGACAGTGAATAAGAACCCTGGTGCACAGTGACAGTGAATAAGAACCCTGGTGCATAGTGACAGTGAATAAGAACCCTGGTGCATAGTGAGAGTGAATAAGAACCCTGGTGCACAGTGACAGTGAATAAGAACCCTGGTGCACAGTGACAGTGAATAAGAACCCTGGTGCACAGTGACAGTGAATAAGAACCCTGGTGCACAGTGACAGTGAATAAGAACCCTGGTGCACAGTGACAGTGAATAAGAACCCTGGTGCACAGTGACAGTGAATAAGAACCCTGGTGCACAGTGACAGTGAATAAGAACCCTGGTGCACAGTGACAGTGAATAAGAACCCTGGTGCACAGTGACAGTGAATAAGAACCCTGGTGCACAGTGACAGTGAATAAGAACCCTGGTGCATAGTGACAGTGAATAAGAACCCTGGTGCACAGTGACAGTGAATAAGAACCCTGGTGCATAGTGACAGTGAATAAGAACCCTGGTGCACAGTGACAGTGAATAAGAACCCTGGTGCATAGTGACAGTGAATAAGAACCCTGGTGCATAGTGACAGTGAATAAGAACCCTGGTGCACAGTGACAGTGAATAAGAACCCTGGTGCACAGTGACAGTGAATAAGAACCCTGGTGCACAGTGACAGTGAATAAGAACCTTGGTGCATAGTGACAGTGAATAAGAACCCTGGTGCATAGTGACAGTGAATAAGAACCCTGGTGCACAGTGACAGTGAATAAGAACCCTGGTGCACAGTGACAGTGAATAAGAACCCTAGTGCATAGTGACAGTGAATAAGAACCCTGGTGCATAGTGACAGTGAATAAGAACCCTGGTGCACAGTGACAGTGAATAAGAACCCTGGTGCACTGTGACAGTGAATAAGAACCCTGGTGCACAGTGACAGTGAATAAGAACCCTGGTGCACAGTGACAGTGAATAAGAAACCTGGTGCACAGTGACAGTGAATAAGAACCCTGGTGCACAGTGACAGTGAATAAGAACCCTGGTGCACAGTGACAGTGAATAAGAACCCTGGTGCATAGTGACAGTGAATAAGAACCCTGGTGCACAGTGACAGTGAATAAGAACCCTGGTGCACAGTGACAGTGAATAAGAACCCTGGTGCACAGTGACAGTGAATAAGAACCCTGGTGCATAGTGACAGTGAATAAGAACCCTGGTGCACAGTGACAGTGAATAAGAAACCTGGTGCACAGTGACAGTGAATAAGAACCCTGGTGCACAGTGACAGTGAATAAGAACCCTGGTGCACAGTGACAGTGAATAAGAACCCTGGTGCACAGTGACAGTGAATAAGAACCCTGGTGCATAGTGACAGTGAATAAGAACCCTGGTGCACAGTGACAGTGAATAAGAACCCTGGTGCATAGTGACAGTGAATAAGAACCGTGGTGCATAGTGACAGTGAATGTGAACCCTGGTGCATAGTGACAGTGAATAAGAACCCTGGTGCACAGTGACAGTGAATAAGAACCCTGGTGCATAGTGACAGTGAATAAGAACCCTGGTGCATAGTGACAGTGAATAAGAACCCTGGTGCACAGTGACAGTGAATAAGAACCCTGGTGCACAGTGACAGTGAATAAGAACCCTGGTGCATAGTGACAGTGAATAAGAACCCTGGTGCATAGTGACAGTGAATAAGAACCCTGGTGCATAGTGACAGTGAATAAGAACCCTGGTGCATAGTGACAGTGAATAAGAACCCTGGTGCACAGTGACAGTGAATAAGAACCCTGGTGCATAGTGACAGTGAATAAGAACCCTGGTGCACAGTGACAGTGAATAAGAACCCTAGTGCATAGTGACAGTGAATAAGAACCCTGGTGCATAGTGACAGTGAATAAGAACCCTGGTGCACAGTGACAGTGAATAAGAACCCTGGTGCACTGTGACAGTGAATAAGAACCCTGGTGCACAGTGACAGTGAATAAGAACCCTGGTGCACAGTGACAGTGAATAAGAACCCTGGTGCACAGTGACAGTGAATAAGAACCCTGGTGCACAGTGACAGTGAATAAGAACCCTGGTGCACAGTGACAGTGAATAAGCACCCTGGTGCATAGTGACAGTGAATAAGAACCCTGGTGCACAGTGACAGTGAATAAGAACCCTGGTGCATAGTGACAGTGAATAAGAACCCTGGTGCACAGTGACAGTGAATAAGAAACCTGGTGCACAGTGACAGTGAATAAGAACCCTGGTGCACAGTGACAGTGAATAAGAACCCTGGTGCACAGTGACAGTGAATAAGAACCCTGGTGCACAGTGACAGTGAATAAGAACCCTGGTGCATAGTGACAGTGAATAAGAACCCTGGTGCACAGTGACAGTGAATAAGAACCCTGGTGCATAGTGACAGTGAATAAGAACCCTGGTGCATAGTGACAGTGAATGTGAACCCTGGTGCACAGTGACAGTGAATAAGAACCCTGGTGCATAGTGACAGTGAATAAGAACCCTGGTGCATAGTGACAGTGAATAAGAAACCTGGTGCACAGTGACAGTGAATAAGAACCCTGGTGCACAGTGACAGTGAATAAGAACCCTGGTGCACAGTGACAGTGAATAAGAACCCTGGTGCACAGTGACAGTGAATAAGAACCCTGGTGCATAGTGACAGTGAATAAGAACCCTGGTGCACAGTGACAGTGAATAAGAAACCTGGTGCACAGTGACATTGAATAAGAACCCTGCTGCACAGTGACAGTGAATAAGAACCCTGGTGCACAGTGACAGTGAATAAGAACCCTGGTGCATAGTGACAGTGAATAAGAACCCTGGTGCATAGTGACAGTGAATAAGAACCCTGGTGCACAGTGACAGTGAATAAGAACCCTGGTGCATAGTGACAGTGAATAAGAACCCTGGTGCATAGTGACAGTGAATGTGAACCCTGGTGCACAGTGACAGTGAATAAGAACCCTGGTGCACAGTGACAGTGAATAAGAACCCTGGTGCACAGTGACAGTGAATAAGAACCCTGGTGCACAGTGACAGTGAATAAGAACCCTGGTGCACAGTGACAGTGAATAAGAACCCTGGTGCACAGTGACAGTGAATAAGAACCCTGGTGCACAGTGACAGTGAATAAGAACCCTGGTGCATAGTGACAGTGAATAAGAACCCTGGTGCACAGTGACAGTGAATAAGAACCCTGGTGCACAGTGACAGTGAATAAGAACCCTGGTGCACAGTGACAGTGAATAAGAACCCTGGTGCATAGTGACAGTGAATAAGAACCCTGGTGCACAGTGACAGTGAATAAGAACCCTGGTGCATAGTGACAGTGAATAAGAACCCTGGTGCATAGTGACAGTGAATAAGAACTCTGGTGCATAGTGACAGTGAATAAGAACCCTGGTGCACAGTGACAGTGAATAAGAACCCTGGTGCATAGTGACAGTGAATAAGAAACCTGGTGCATAGTGACAGTGAATAAGAACCCTGGTGCACAGTGACAGTGAATAAGAACCCTGGTGCACAGTGACAGTGAATAAGAACCCTGGTGCACAGTGACAGTGAATAAGAACCCTGGTGCATAGTGACAGTGAATAAGAACCCTGGTGCACAGGGACAGTGAATAAGAACCCTGGTGCATAGTGACAGTGAATAAGAACCCTGGTGCATAGTGACAGTGAATAAGAACCCTGGTGCATAGTGACAGTGAATAAGAACCCTGGTGCATAGTGACAGTGAATAAGAACCCTGGTGCACAGTGACAGTGAATAAGAACCCTGGTGCATATTGACAGTGAATAAGAACCCTGGTGCATAGTGAGAGTGAATAAGAACCCTGGTGCACAGTGACAGTGAATAAGAACCCTGGTGCACAGTGACAGTGAATAAGAACCCTGGTGCACAGTGACAGTGAATAAGAACCCTGGTGCACAGTGACAGTGAATAAGAACCCTGGTGCACAGTGACAGTGAATAAGAACCCTGGTGCACAGTGACAGTGAATAAGAACCCTGGTGCACAGTGACAGTGAATAAGAACCCTGGTGCATAGTGACAGTGAATAAGAACCCTGGTGCATAGTGACAGTGAATAAGAACCCTGGTGCATAGTGACAGTGAATAAGAACCCTGGTGCACAGTGACAGTGAATAAGAACCCTGGTGCACAGTGACAGTGAATAAGAACCCTGGTGCATAGTGACAGTGAATAAGAACCCTGGTGCACAGTGACAGTGAATAAGAACCCTGGTGCACAGTGACAGTGAATAAGAACCCTGGTGCATAGTGACAGTGAATAAGAACCCTGGTGCATAGTGACAGTGAATAAGAACCCTGGTGCATAGTGACAGTGAATAAGAACCCTGGTGCATAGTGACAGTGAATAAGAACCCTGGTGCACAGTGACAGTGAATAAGAACCCTGGTGCATATTGACAGTGAATAAGAACCCTGGTGCATAGTGAGAGTGAATAAGAACCCTGGTGCACAGTGACAGTGAATAAGAACCCTGGTGCACAGTGACAGTGAATAAGAACCCTGGTGCACAGTGACAGTGAATAAGAACCCTGGTGCACAGTGACAGTGAATAAGAACCCTGGTGCACAGTGACAGTGAATAAGAACCCTGGTGCACAGTGACAGTGAATAAGAACCCTGGTGCACAGTGACAGTGAATAAGAACCCTGGTGCATAGTGACAGTGAATAAGAACCCTGGTGCATAGTGACAGTGAATAAGAACCCTGGTGCATAGTGACAGTGAATAAGAACCCTGGTGCACAGTGACAGTGAATAAGAACCCTGGTGCACAGTGACAGTGAATAAGAACCCTGGTGCATAGTGACAGTGAATAAGAACCCTGGTGCACAGTGACAGTGAATAAGAACCCTGGTGCACAGTGACAGTGAATAAGAACCCTGGTGCATAGTGACAGTGAATAAGAACCCTGGTGCATAGTGACAGTGAATAAGAACTCTGGTGCATAGTGACAGTGAATAAGAACCCTGGTGCACAGTGACAGTGAATAAGAACCCTGGTGCATAGTGACAGTGAATAAGAAACCTGGTGCATAGTGACAGTGAATAAGAACCCTGGTGCACAGTGACAGTGAATAAGAACCCTGGTGCACAGTGACAGTGAATAAGAACCCTGGTGCACAGTGACAGTGAATAAGAACCCTGGTGCATAGTGACAGTGAATAAGAACCCTGGTGCACAGTGACAGTGAATAAGAACCCTGGTGCATAGTGACAGTGAATAAGAACCCTGGTGCATAGTGACAGTGAATAAGAACCCTGGTGCACAGTGACAGTGAATAAGAACCCTGGTGCACAGTGACAGTGAATAAGAACCCTGGTGCATAGTGACAGTGAATAAGAACCCTGGTGCATAGTGACAGTGAATAAGAACCCTGGTGCATAGTGACAGTGAATAAGAACCCTGGTGCATAGTGACAGTGAATAAGAACCCTGGTGCACAGTGACAGTGAATAAAAACCCTGGTGCATATTGACAGTGAATAAGAACCCTGGTGCATAGTGAGAGTGAATAAGAACCCTGGTGCACAGTGACAGTGAATAAGAACCCTGGTGCACAGTGACAGTGAATAAGAACCCTGGTGCACAGTGACAGTGAATAAGAACCCTGGTGCACAGTGACAGTGAATAAGAACCCTGGTGCACAGTGACAGTGAATAAGAACCCTGGTGCACAGTGACAGTGAATAAGAACCCTGGTGCACAGTGACAGTGAATAAGAACCCTGGTGCACAGTGACAGTGAATAAGAACCCTGGTGCACAGTGACAGTGAATAAGAACCCTGGTGCATAGTGACAGTGAATAAGAACCCTGGTGCACAGTGACAGTGAATAAGAACCCTGGTGCATAGTGACAGTGAATAAGAACCCTGGTGCACAGTGACAGTGAATAAGAACCCTGGTGCATAGTGACAGTGAATAAGAACCCTGGTGCATAGTGACAGTGAATAAGAACCCTGGTGCACAGTGACAGTGAATAAGAACCCTGGTGCACAGTGACAGTGAATAAGAACCCTGGTGCACAGTGACAGTGAATAAGAACCCTGGTGCATAGTGACAGTGAATAAGAACCCTGGTGCATAGTGACAGTGAATAAGAACCCTGGTGCATAGTGACAGTGAATAAGAACCCTGGTGCACAGTGACAGTGAATAAGAACCCTGGTGCACAGTGACAGTGAATAAGAACCCTGGTGCATAGTGACAGTGAATAAGAACCCTGGTGCACAGTGACAGTGAATAAGAACCCTGGTGCACAGTGACAGTGAATAAGAACCCTGGTGCATAGTGACAGTGAATAAGAACCCTGGTGCATAGTGACAGTGAATAAGAACTCTGGTGCATAGTGACAGTGAATAAGAACCCTGGTGCACAGTGACAGTGAATAAGAACCCTGGTGCATAGTGACAGTGAATAAGAAACCTGGTGCATAGTGACAGTGAATAAGAACCCTGGTGCACAGTGACAGTGAATAAGAACCCTGGTGCACAGTGACAGTGAATAAGAACCCTGGTGCACAGTGACAGTGAATAAGAACCCTGGTGCATAGTGACAGTGAATAAGAACCCTGGTGCACAGTGACAGTGAATAAGAACCCTGGTGCATAGTGACAGTAATTAAGAACCCTGGTGCATAGTGACAGTGAATAAGAACCCTGGTGCACAGTGACAGTGAATAAGAACCCTGGTGCACAGTGACAGTGAATAAGAACCCTGGTGCATAGTGACAGTGAATAAGAACCCTGGTGCATAGTGACAGTGAATAAGAACCCTGGTGCATAGTGACAGTGAATAAGAACCCTGGTGCATAGTGACAGTGAATAAGAACCCTGGTGCACAGTGACAGTGAATAAAAACCCTGGTGCATATTGACAGTGAATAAGAACCCTGGTGCATAGTGAGAGTGAATAAGAACCCTGGTGCACAGTGACAGTGAATAAGAACCCTGGTGCACAGTGACAGTGAATAAGAACCCTGGTGCACAGTGACAGTGAATAAGAACCCTGGTGCACAGTGACAGTGAATAAGAACCCTGGTGCACAGTGACAGTGAATAAGAACCCTGGTGCACAGTGACAGTGAATAAGAACCCTGGTGCACAGTGACAGTGAATAAGAACCCTGGTGCACAGTGACAGTGAATAAGAACCCTGGTGCACAGTGACAGTGAATAAGAACCCTGGTGCACAGTGACAGTGAATAAGAATCCTGGTGCATAGTGACAGTGAATAAGAACCCTGGTGCACAGTGACAGTGAATAAGAACCCTGGTGCATAGTGACAGTGAATAAGAACCCTGGTGCACAGTGACAGTGAATAAGAACCCTGGTGCATAGTGACAGTGAATAAGAACCCTGGTGCATAGTGACAGTGAATAAGAACCCTGGTGCACAGTGACAGTGAATAAGAACCCTGGTGCACAGTGACAGTGAATAAGAACCCTGGTGCACAGTGACAGTGAATAAGAACCTTGGTGCATAGTGACAGTGAATAAGAACCCTGGTGCATAGTGACAGTGAATAAGAACCCTGGTGCACAGTGACAGTGAATAAGAACCCTGGTGCATAGTGACAGTGAATAAGAACCCTGGTGCACAGTGACAGTGAATAAGAACCCTAGTGCATAGTGACAGTGAATAAGAACCCTGGTGCATAGTGACAGTGAATAAGAACCCTGGTGCACAGTGACAGTGAATAAGAACCCTGGTGCACTGTGACAGTGAATAAGAACCCTGGTGCACAGTGACAGTGAATAAGAACCCTGGTGCACAGTGACAGTGAATAAGAACCCTGGTGCACAGTGACAGTGAATAAGAACCCTGGTGCACTGTGACAGTGAATAAGAACCCTGGTGCACAGTGACAGTGAATAAGAACCCTGGTGCATAGTGACAGTGAATAAGAACCCTGGTGCACAGTGACAGTGAATAAGAACCCTGGTGCACAGTGACAGTGAATAAGAACCCTGGTGCATAGTGACAGTGAATGTGAACCCTGGTGCATAGTGACAGTGAATAAGAACCCTGGTGCACAGTGACAGTGAATAAGAACCCTGGTGCATAGTGACAGTGAATAAGAACCCTGGTGCATAGTGACAGTGAATAAGAACCCTGGTGCACAGTGACAGTGAATAAGAACCCTGGTGCACAGTGACAGTGAATAAGAACCCTGGTGCATAGTGACAGTGAATAAGAACCCTGGTGCATAGTGACAGTGAATAAGAACCCTGGTGCACAGTGACAGTGAATAAGAAACCTGGTGCACAGTGACAGTGAATAAGAACCCTGGTGCACAGTGACAGTGAATAAGAACCCTGGTGCACAGTGACAGTGAATAAGAACCCTGGTGCACAGTGACAGTGAATAAGAACCCTGGTGCATAGTGACAGTGAATAAGAACCCTGGTGCACAGTGACAGTGAATAAGAACCCTGGTGCACAGTGACAGTGAATAAGAACCCTGGTGCATAGTGACAGTGAATGTGAACCCTGGTGCATAGTGACAGTGAATAAGAACCCTGGTGCATAGTGACAGTGAATAAGAACCCTGGTGCATAGTGACAGTGAATAAGAACCCTGGTGCACAGTGACAGTGAATAAGAACCCTGGTGCACAGTGACAGTGAATAAGAACCCTGGTGCACAGTGACAGTGAATAAGAACCCTGGTGCACAGTGACAGTGAATAAGAACCCTGGTGCACAGTGACAGTGAATAAGAACCCTGGTGCATAGTGACAGTGAATAAGAACCCTGGTGCATAGTGACAGTGAATAAGAACCCTGGTGCACAGTGACAGTGAATAAGAAACCTGGTGCACAGTGACAGTGAATAAGAACCCTGGTGCACAGTGACAGTGAATAAGAACCCTGGTGCACAGTGACAGTGAATAAGAACCCTGGTGCACAGTGACAGTGAATAAGAACCCTGGTGCATAGTGACAGTGAATAAGAACCCTGGTGCACAGTGACAGTGAATAAGAACCCTGGTGCACAGTGACAGTGAATAAGAACCCTGGTGCATAGTGACAGTGAATGTGAACCCTGGTGCATAGTGACAGTGAATAAGAACCCTGGTGCATAGTGACAGTGAATAAGAACCCTGGTGCATAGTGACAGTGAATAAGAACCCTGGTGCACAGTGACAGTGAATAAGAACCCTGGTGCACAGTGACAGTGAATAAGAACCCTGGTGCACAGTGACAGTGAATAAGAACCCTGGTGCACAGTGACAGTGGATAAGAACCCTGGTGCACAGTGACAGTGAATAAGAACCCTGGTGCATAGTGACAGTGAATAAGAACCCTGGTGCACAGTGACAGTGAATAAGAACCCTGGTGCATAGTGACAGTGAATAAGAACCCTGGTGCACAGTGACAGTGAATGTGAACCCTGGTGCATAGTGACAGTGAATAAGAACCCTGGTGCATAGTGACAGTGAATAAGAACCCTGGTGCATAGTGACAGTGAATAAGAACCCTGGTGCACAGTGACAGTGAATAAGAACCCTGGTGCACAGTGACAGTGAATAAGAACCCTGGTGCATAGTGACAGTGAATAAGAACCCTGGTGCACAGTGACAGTGAATAAGAACCCTGGTGCACAGTGACAGTGAATAAGAACCCTGGTGCACAGTGACAGTGAATAAGAACCCTGGTGCACAGTGACAGTGAATAAGAATCCTGGTGCACAGTGACAGTGAATAAGAACCCTGGTGCATAGTGACAGTGAATAAGAACCCTGGTGCATAGTGACAGTGAATAAGAACCCTGGTGCACAGTGACAGTGAATAAGAACCCTGGTGCATAGTGACAGTGAATAAGAACCCTGGTGCACAGTGACAGTGAATAAGAACCCTGGTGCATAGTGACAGTGAATAAGAACCCTGGTGCATAGTGACAGTGAATAAGAACCCTGGTGCACAGTGACAGTGAATAAGAACCCTGGTGCACAGTGACAGTGAATAAGAACCCTGGTGCACAGTGGCAGTGAATAAGAACCCTGGTGCACAGTGACAGTGAATAAGAACCCTGGTGCACAGTGACAGTGAATAAGAACCTTGGTGCATAGTGACAGTGAATAAGAAACCTGGTGCATAGTGACAGTGAATAAGAACCCTGGTGCACAGTGACAGTGAATAAGAACCCTGGTGCATAGTGACAGTGAATAAGAACCCTGGTGCATAGTGACAGTGAATAAGAACCCTGGTGCATAGTGACAGTGAATAAGAACCCTGGTGCATAGTGACAGTGAATAAGAACCCTGGTGCATAGTGACAGTGAATAAGAACCCTGGTGCATAGTGACAGTGAATAAGAACCCTGGTGCATAGTGACAGTGAATAAGAACCCTGGTGCACTGTGACAGTGAATAAGAACCCTGGTGCACAGTGACAGTGAATAAGAACCCTGGTGCACAGTGACAGTGAATAAGAACCCTGGTGCACAGTGACAGTGAATAAGAACCCTGGTGCATAGTGACAGTGAATAAGAACCCTGGTGCATAGTGACAGTGAATAAGAACCCTGGTGCATAGTGACAGTGAATAAGAACCCTGGTGCACAGTGACAGTGAATAAGAACCCTGGTGCATAGTGACAGTGAATAAGAACCCTGGTGCACAGTGACAGTGAATAAGAACCCTGGTGCATAGTGACAGTGAATAAGAACCCTGGTGCACAGTGACAGTGAATAAGAACCCTGGTGCATAGTGACAGTGAATAAGAAACCTGGTGCATAGTGACAGTGAATAAGAACCCTGGTGCATAGTGACAGTGAATAAGAACCCTGGTGCATAGTGACAGTGAATAAGAACCCTGGTGCATAGTGACAGTGAATAAGAACCCTGGTGCATAGTGACAGTGAATAAGAACCCTGGTGCACAGTGACAGTGAATAAGAACCCTGGTGCACAGTGACAGTGAATAAGAACCCTGGTGCACAGTGACAGTGAATAAGAACCCTGGTGCACAGTGACAGTGAATAAGAACCCTGGTGCACAGTGACAGTGAATAAGAACCCTGGTGCATAGTGACAGTGAATAAGAACCCTGGTGCACAGTGACAGTGAATAAGAACCCTGGTGCATAGTGACAGTGAATAAGAACCCTGGTGCACAGTGACAGTGAATGTGAACCCTGGTGCATAGTGACAGTGAATAAGAACCCTGGTGCATAGTGACAGTGAATAAGAACCCTGGTGCATAGTGACAGTGAATAAGAACCCTGGTGCACAGTGACAGTGAATAAGAACCCTGGTGCACAGTGACAGTGAATAAGAACCCTGGTGCATAGTGACAGTGAATAAGAACCCTGGTGCACAGTGACAGTGAATAAGAACCCTGGTGCACAGTGACAGTGAATAAGAACCCTGGTGCACAGTGACAGTGAATAAGAACCCTGGTGCACAGTGACAGTGAATAAGAATCCTGGTGCACAGTGACAGTGAATAAGAACCCTGGTGCATAGTGACAGTGAATAAGAACCCTGGTGCATAGTGACAGTGAATAAGAACCCTGGTGCACTGTGACAGTGAATAAGAACCCTGGTGCACAGTGACAGTGAATAAGAACCCTGGTGCACAGTGACAGTGAATAAGAACCCTGGTGCACAGTGACAGTGAATAAGAACCCTGGTGCATAGTGACAGTGAATAAGAACCCTGGTGCACAGTGACAGTGAATAAGAACCCTGGTGCATAGTGACAGTGAATAAGAACCCTGGTGCATAGTGACAGTGAATAAGAACCCTGGTGCATAGTGACAGTGAATAAGAACCCTGGTGCACAGTGACAGTGAATAAGAACCCTGGTGCATAGTGACAGTGAATAAGAACCCTGGTGCACAGTGACAGTGAATAAGAACCCTGGTGCATAGTGACAGTGAATAAGAACCCTGGTGCATAGTGACAGTGAATAAGAACCCTGGTGCATAGTGACAGTGAATAAGAACCCTGGTGCACTGTGACAGTGAATAAGAACCCTGGTGCACAGTGACAGTGAATAAGAACCCTGGTGCACAGTGACAGTGAATAAGAACCCTGGTGCACAGTGACAGTGAATAAGAACCCTGGTGCACAGTGACAGTGAATAAGAACCGTGGTGCACAGTGACAGTGAATAAGAACCCTGGTGCATAGTGACAGTGAATAAGAACCCTGGTGCACAGTGACAGTGAATAAGAACCCTGGTGCACAGTGACAGTGAATGTGAACCCTGGTGCATAGTGACAGTGAATAAGAACCCTGGTGCACAGTGACAGTGAATAAGAACCCTGGTGCACAGTGACAGTGAATAAGAACCCTGGTGCATAGTGACAGTGAATAAGAACCCTGGTGCACAGTGACAGTGAATAAGAACCCTGGTGCACAGTGACAGTGAATAAGAACCCTGGTGCATAGTGACAGTGAATAAGAACCCTGGTGCACAGTGACAGTGAATAAGAACCCTGGTGCATAGTGACAGTGAATAAGAACCCTGGTGCACAGTGACAGTGAATAAGAACCCTGGTGCACAGTGACAGTGAATGTGAACCCTGGTGCATAGTGACAGTGAATAAGAACCCTGGTGCACAGTGACAGTGAATAAGAACCCTGGTGCACAGTGACAGTGAATAAGAACCCTGGTGCATAGTGACAGTGAATAAGAACCCTGGTGCACAGTGACAGTGAATAAGAACCCTGGTGCACAGTGACAGTGAATAAGAACCCTGGTGCATAGTGACAGTGAATAAGAACCCTGGTGCACAGTGACAGTGAATAAGAACCCTGGTGCATAGTGACAGTGAATAAGAACTCTGGTGCACTACCAAGAAGAAAAAAAAAAACTGTTTGTTCGGGTATGCAATGGTTTGCATTGAATGCCTCTGTGGAAGGGTTGTGCTGCCTGCCTCCTGGTACCCTGCGTGGCTCAATCTGTGACCGGATCGTTTTGTGACGCATATCGTGATGCCTCGTCACAACAGGGGCGGGCTGGGGAGGGACACCCACCCCCCGGTTAGGTCCATCCCTGCCTGTGGCCCATAGAAACTGTGGTGAAAGGCGTGACAAACTCGCTCCCGAAGGCAACATGAATCCATAGTGAGTACGCCGCGATACCCAGTGCGTGCATGTGTGGGTGTGGGTGTGTGTATGTGTATGTGTGGGTGTGGGTGTGTGGGTGTGGGTGTGTGCATTTGTTGCTTGATTGCTGCTGTGCCACCCCTAGGACTTGAGCTTGCTCGTTGCAACGCTGCCGCTATGCTCTATCTTGCCCCTTCCCCCCCCCGGTGGACTCATGGACCAGCGCTCATCACCGGTGCTATTGCTACAAACGCTTTGCAGTTGCCACTGCCACCAAAGCCTGGACAGCCGGTGTCTCCGTCCTCTGGGTCCTCCGTCAAGCTGTGGACAATCTCAGGCAGCCCTGGGACCCACGCCACTGTGGTGGGGTGGGAAGCACCCACTCAGTCACAGTAGCCGGTGACACCAGTCAACGGCATGGTAACTGATCTATGACTATGACTATGTGTGTGTGTGTGTGTGTGTGTGTGTGTATGTGTATGCGGATGTGTGGTGATAGATTGCTTTGCTTTATAGGGGCCCCATGGCCAACCAGACTGCTGTCTGGCGGACTGCTTCCACATGCTCTTGCCCTTCATGCAGATGAAAGACGTCTAGGACTGCCCTGCTGCTCTTGCGGAGTTTTGTTGTTTCACCGCTTTGTTGTGTTGTTGTAGTTTGTCGCGGTTCCCATCGTATGTGTATGTGCATGTGTGTTCCTACACAAGTGTCTGTGTGTCTGTGTACGTGTATTTGCCCATAAGCGCAGTCAGGCGGGACCGTCTATGATGTGGATTCAGCCGGACCGCCCTGTGGAGCTCAGCCTACAACTTTGCCTGGTAGACAGGGAGTCCGAGGGGTCCCGGTGATTCTGGCACGAGGCACTTTAAAGACGACATTCTGTGCCCTGTGCCCCAGTGTGGATCCCAATGTGCTGGGTGCTGCTGTGTCTAAAGCTGACATTTGCCAGTTGCGAACCCTGTGGCCTCACTGACACACATGCCCCTCGTAATCCTAACCCCAAGCCTCCCCCCCCCCCCCTCTTCCCGCACCCGGAAGAAGAGCAGGGAGAGAGACTGAAGATCTTTGAGGTGGGGTGGGTGTGCAAGGGACACACCGGTATCTCCGAAGGTGGGGCTGCTCCAGGGGGGGGACTTCTCCTCAGTTCAGGTATGCGACTCCGCCCCCCCTCCCTGCCCTCCGGGCCCACTTAGTTACCAAGGGTCAATGGCTACGGGCCATACATAGGGTGGCGCCGAAGGCACCCGAAAATTTTGTCCCCTTTGCTGGGGCCCCCCGAGAATGCAAGGGTTAGGTAGCATTTCCGCCCACTTGCGGGCCCCCAAGAAGGCAGGGGTGAGGTAGCCAATTTTGATTTTGTCCCCTCTGCTGGAGACCCCAAGAATGCAAGGGTTAGGTAGCATTTCCGCCCACTTGCGGGCCCCCGAGAAGGCACGGGTGAGGTAGCCACTATCGATTTTGAGGCAGCCACTTTTGAGCGATATACAAATGTCGTTTGTTGCGAAGTGCTTTCCAGCGGAAGATTAGCAAGACGGGCCGCTATACAAATGTCGTTTGTTGCGATGTGAAGATCCTGTATTCGGAGCAAAACCCGGCCCAAGTGCAGCGCCAAATTCTTTCAAGGGCGAACGCGGTACTGCGTTCTTTCTTTCTTTCTTGTCTCTCTTTCCCGCGCTTTGTTGTGTGGCCCCTCGAGTTGGGGTTAGGGACCCTCAATCCACGCTTTGTTGCGTGGCCCCTTGAGTTGGGGCCAGGGACTCGCAATCCACGCTTTGTGGCGTGGCCCCTTGAGTTGGGGTTAGGGACTCGCTATAAGGGATGAGGTCTAGGCCCGACGTTTTTCCATGTTGTCCCGGTGCACAGCATGCGGACACATGTGGGGAGGCACATCTTGAGGGACGAATGTGTCGCAGATGCCTGCGGCTTTTGTGGATGTAATGTGTGCACCACAGAATTGCTCCGCAATGGCCAGGGTAAGCTTGTTTCCGTCGTATTGACAAGCTGTCCCCTTGAGCCCACCAACGTTCGTTGGGGGGCGATGCCCAAGGCTTCTGCACGCAATCCGTGCACAAACCGGCCGATGCACTGCACTTTGTGTAAGGCCATCGTGTGATTGTACGGCATGAAGATGTGCTTCGATGCAAAGCACCCGATGTCGCTCCCCCGGCCACTCTTTGTGCCCCACCCTCAGAGCGGGACATTGTCCTCGCTTGAACTGCGCATGATGAGAAGAAAGAGAAGGAAAAAAGCAGCAGATGCGTAGCAGAACGAGGAGGTGGATGTGGTAATGGGCCCACCTTCGGCAAACCCCCCTGCCAATGTTGCTAACCCCTCTGTGTCTACCTCCTCCTCCTCCTCCTCCTCCTCCTCCACTGAGGCGTCATCAGGTGCAAAACGCACGCGCCCTTTAAAGAGTGTAGGGCAGCACAGGAAAATGGACTTGTCATGGACAAGGCCCCGAAAGCGGCGGAATACAAATGTCTCTGATTCCGACTCGTCGTCGGAGGGAGAGCTTTTTAAGTGAGCCGCAGGGTAGTGAAAAAAAAAGGGACCGAACGAGCTGCATTTGTGTATATGGTGAAAGAAAAAAAAAAGTATTCCCATAGAGCGGTACTTGTGTGTACGGCGAAGGAAAAAAAAACTAATTGGGTGCCTCGTAGGCTTGGGCAACCTGCCAGGCACCCAGCTGCTCTCTGGTGTGACGGGCCGTGTCGGACAGACCAGCATATATATACAGCTCTCCCCAGGCGTGTGGGCGCCTACAACCACCATTGCATTGGTGAGGAGTTAGAGTGGAGGCCTCCGTTGTTGTAGAGTAACCCCTTAGGCCACCATGTCTCTGCTAGACTGGACTAGACCTCGACTAACCCTCTCACCCCCCCCCCCCCTTAGCGACTAGCCATTCCCCCGGAGAAGCCCTCCTCGGCGGCTAGCCTCCCCCCCCCAAAAGCCCCCCCCCCCCCCCTGGGGGCGCTCGGCCCACTTCTTGGGGGGGGGGGGGATCGCGTACAGAAGCGAGGAGACATCCCCCTGTGGGCTGCTCAATGAATGTGTTTGGGAGGGGTCGCTCTTGAGGTGGGTGGGGGCTCAGAACGGGCATTTGCTCAGCACTGCAGCCCTGGTGGGGGCTGGAGATGTTCAGAAACGTGCATGCCTTCTCGAGAGGCCAGCTCCACATGCATTTCCCACCAGCTGATCCCGCGTGTGTACGTGGAGCTTTGTTTGTGGGAGTGCAACAAGTTCTTGACCGACGATATGCAGCATTACAGCGATATGATGAGCCGCTTCATCGCGCAAATCCGGGGCATGGGGGATCCTTTGGTGGCCAATTATGCAAGGTGCTGTTGTGCAGTTGTGCAGACCCAAGGCCCAGTGTTGTGTGGTGATGGATTTGGGTGCTTGAGGCGAAGGAACGCGGGCAGACGCTGATTGCAGTGAGGCGGGGGGGCTGTATCGGGCTGGTATTGGGACGCACCCCCCGAAATGAAAATGCATTTTTGCGGGCGGCAGACGAAACTTGGTTGGTCCATCACGGCCACCATGCGTCGGCCCACACCCCCATCCCATTAAAGTTTCGCTCCCCTATGAACCCCTGAACCAATGGCTGGGGTTCCAGGTGTCGGGAATCCGCATCCGCCCTTACTACTGGGGCCCCACCAGTCAGCACTTGGCCGTTTTCCGGCCGGCATGGGTTGGCTGGAAAATCGCCTGTTTTGAGCGACCCCTGACGACGCCCGGAGGTCCTTGGGCCAGGCCCGCGCCGTCAGCTGGTGGCAATGGGAGTGCATCTATACCCATGGGGAGGCGTGTGGTCCCAATTAGCTCCCGGCTCCCCTGAAAGGGCTGTGTCGGCGTCATATCAGCCCATTTGTACAGAGAGCCAGGCAGTCACTGGGCCCAGTTTTTGGTACGTCCTTGGGGGCAATTCTCTGTGCGGTGTAGTTGCCAAGGGCAGTCGAATACTGGGCCGAAGAGGGCTGCCACAGCACCCTCCCAGGCGACCGCACCCCGGGTCAGCAGGGCTTACTGAGTATACACAGTGTACAACGCAGTCCAGCATCAAACATTGCACTTGAATGATCATGAGAGGGCGAGCAGGGCAGGCACAATGGTCGCCGCGTCACATTCAAATTTGGCCATGGCCGTATCCAAGGGACCTGAGCACCCCTCTGCCATGGAGACCATGAGGATATCCCTGGTCCTGAACGCCCCGCCCCCTGCCCCTGGGTTCTACCTGCATGCCCCCCTTGCCACCAGGTTCTACCTGCTACGCAAAGCCATGGAAATGTTCACACACGACGTCCCCCTCGCCCACCGGCTCCAGTGCCTCAAGGACTGGGACTTCACCCGTCGGCAGTGGCAGGGTGCCACATTCCAGAAGTACTTGGGGGACTCCAACCTGACCCTCGACAGCTACGTGCACCTGTACGCCCCGTCCATGCGGTGGGAGCTGGCGGCCGTCGGGGTGGGCGGGACGCAGCAGGTGTTCCAGACCGTGCTGGGCCTTTACGACCGCTCGCAGCTCGCAATGGTGCTGCACCACCTGATCGCCTGTTTCCCACCTCGTTTGGTGGCTCAGCATGTCCTGGACCTCATTCAGCGGTGTGCCTTGCCTTTCTGTGGCACAACAAAAAGGGGCGCATTTCACGTTTTGATTTTTTTTTTTTAATTTTTTTGAATTTTTTGTATCTTTTTTTGGAATTCCAAAAAAATTCGAAAAATAAGACTGCCAGCACTCCCCAAGAATAACGGCCCAGGGGAGCGCAGCGCACCGGTGGTACGCGTGTTCAAGGGCACCCGGCTGCTTCACCGTGCAGTTGGAGCTGTACCTGCTGTTGTCCAAGCCTCACTTGGCGTTGGGGCTGTATTGGCATGCGACTAATCTTAATCTTCCACAGCCCAGAATGCTGAACGGCCACCCCTGCCACCGCAGCGCAGCAGAAAAAGCCTAATGCAGATAGTCGAAAACAGTCTGGCTGTCCCCAGAATACAAACCTCAACAGGCACGCACGTGGTGCAAGTGCCCCTCCCTAGTCCCTAAGCCCAACTCAAGGGGCCAAGCCGAGGTGTGGGAGTCCTTAACCCCACGCCGAAGGGCCACACTGAAGCGTGGGAGTCCTTCACCCCAACACGAGGGATCATACGGAGGACTGGGAGTCCTTCATCCTAACTTGAGGGATTGTACGGAAGCGTGGAAGTATGTCAAGCCAACTCCCACGCTTCGGCTGGGCCCCTTGAGTTGGGGTTAAGGACTCCCACGCTTTGGTGAGGACCCTCGAGGTGGGTCTAAGGACTCCCATCATTCAGTGTGGTCTCTTGATTTGGGGTCAAGGACCCCCACGCTCTGGTGTGGGCCCTTGAGTTGGGGTCAAGGACTCCCACGCTTCGATGTGACCCCTTGGGTTGGCTTGACATACTTCCACGCTTCTGTACAATCCCTCGAGTTAGGATGAAGGACTCCCACTCCTCCGTATTATCCCTCGTGTTGGGGTGAAGGACTCCCACATTTCGGCGTGGCCCCCCAAGTTGGGGTTAAGGAGTCCCACACTTCGGCTTGGGCCCTCAAGTTGAGGTTAAGGACTCCCACACCTCGGCTTGGCCCCTCGAGTTGGGCTTAGGGACTCCCACGCTTCGGCATGGCCCCTCAAGTTGGGCTTAAGGACTCCCACGCTTTAGTGTGGCCCTTCAACATGGGGTTCAGGATTCCCACACTTCAGCGTTGCTCTTTGGGTTGGGATTAGGGACTCCCACACTTCGGCATGGCCCCTTGAGGTGGGTACAAGGACTCCCACGCTTTGGCGGGGCTCCTGGAGTTGGGGATGAGGACCCCATGCTTCGATGTGGCCCTTGAGTTGGGGTTAAGGACTCCCATGCTTCGCCGTGGCCTCTTGAGGTGGGTCTAAGGACTCCCACGCCTCGGCATGACCCCCCGAGTTGGGGTGAAGGACTCCCACGCTTCTACATGGCCCCGAGTTGGGTTGAAGAAGTCCCACGCTTCAGTGTGGCCCATGGAGTTGGGGTTAGGACCCCGACGGTTCCACGTGGCCCCTCATGTTGTGGTTGAGGATTCCCGCGCTTCAGTGTAGTCCCTCAAGTTGGAGTGAAGGACTCCCACGCTTCGGCGTGGCCCTTTGAGTTGGGGTGAAGGACTCTCAAGCCTTAGCACGGCCCCACGAGTTGGGGTTAAGGACTCCCACCATTTGATGTGGCCCCTCAAGTTGGGGGTGAGGACTCCCACACTGCGGTGTGGCCTTGAAAGTTCGGGTTAAGGACTCCCACCCTTTGCCGTGGCCCCTTGAGGCGGGGTTAGGGACTCCCACGCTTTGGTGTGACCAAGGATGAATTAAGTACGGGCCAGGCCGCTAGCCAAATGGCAAATAAACGCATTTATGCGTTTATTTTTCGACAAATGCCCTTTTTGGGGGGATAACCGTTGTTTATCGACGTTTAATGGTGTTTATTGACATTCCTGCATACATTGCTGATGGTTTTTGTACCTTGTGTGACGTATTTTTAGAGCATTTGTGCATTTGTGCATAATTGAGGGTCAAAGTTAGAATGTGGTGCAGCGAAGGGTGAATAGTATTGTGTGTCGGCCGGCATGGTGCATCATAGCGGGAAGATCTAGGATGTGGCTCATGGCAGGAATGGACACACGGACATGCCATGTACACTCATGCATGCCCCGCATTCATGTCATGTGCATGTGTGCATGTGTGTCATTAACATTTTTTATTGTTCCGTTTATCCCTTTGTCAGACTCTCTTTCCCTTCCTCATTGTTCACATGGGGTCTGACGTATGGATGCGCCCACTTGGCCCGGTTGCGGCTGAGGGTGCGGCTTGGTTGCACTTCCACAGTGTTGCCGAGGCCCTCCGTTTCCTGCATTCTAAGGCGGGAGGGTCTTTGCGGCACCTCAAGCACACCCAAGTCGCCCATGCAGCCAAAAGCTTGGCTTTTCTGTGCCCTTTGTCCAAGGTACCTCCAACTTCAAGGTGTTCTCTTTGAAAGAACATGGTAAATCGGGCACAGAAGCGGCTGCACATTGCCGGAGACTCTGGCACCGATGAACAATGCAGTACCATGTTGGGGGGGGGTCAGGAGACAAAGGGGGGTGGGGGTGAAAAAGCAAGGGAGGGGGAGGATTTAGAGGAGGAGGGAGAAGAAGAGGGGGAGCACCTGTTCTGCCTTGGATAGATGCACAACACGTTGCAAGAGAGAAAGGCAGCGGCTAGCGAATGGCCTCCCGACTTTTAAGCATGCACACTTCCGCTCAGAATTTGACTGTGACAGTGTGCAAGTGATTTTTTCAATTTGCTTTATTGCTTGTATACCATGTGCACAATGTCATCTGCTCAATCATTGTTCCACTGTTTGCAGGTAAAACGTAGAAAGTGTGATGGTTTGTTTAAAAAATGAACCATCAGGCAATGTGGATGAAAACAACCTCAAGGAAATAGCTAGCGCAAATGAACTTGCAAAAGGCATCAGGTAATAAGCATTTTTTACACTTTTTGACAAAAAACACAAAAAAACTAAAGAGCAGTGTGTATTTCAAGGCAATGTGGATGAAAACAACCGCAAGGACATAGGAAGTGCAAATGAACTGGCAAAAAACATCAGGTAATAAGCATTTTTTTACGGTTTTTGACAAAAAAACACAAAAAAACCAAAGGGCAGTGTGTATTTCAAGGCAATTTGGATGAAAACAACCTCAAGCAAATAGAAAGTGCAAATGAACTTGCAAAAAGCATCAGTTAATTAGCAAAAATGACAAAAAAAAACAAAATAAACAAAATTAAACATTGAAATCAATACTTTACGGGCCACTGGCCAAAGACCTTTTGGCCAGTGTTTAATTCATCCTTGGGTGTGGCCCTTCTAGGTGGGGTTAAGGACCCTCACGCTTCAGCAGGGCCCCTTGAGGTGGGGTTAAGGAACCCCGCGCTTCAGTGTGGTCCCTTACTTTGGGTATAAGGACTCCCACGCTTCGGCGTGGCCCGTTGAGGTCGGGTGAAGGACTCCCACGCTTTGGCCTGGCCCGTTGAGTTGGGGTTAGGGACTCTCGCGTTTCGGTGTGGCCTCTTCAACCTGGCTCGAGGACTCCCACGCTTCAGCGTGGCCCCTCGAGTTGGGGTTAAGGACACCCAAACCTTAGCATGGCCTTCTTCTGAGTTGGGGCTAAGGACTTTCATGCTTCGGCATGGCCCATGGCCCACGGCGCGACGCCTCGGTGTGGTCCTTTGAGTTGAGGTGGACTCCCACGCTTTGGCCTGGCCCTGAAAGTTGGACTTGAGGACTCCCATGCTTTGGCGCGGCCTCTTGAGTCGGGGTTAAGGACTTGCACGTTTGGGTGCATGTTTTGTAGGCTTTTCACGTTAATATATTTTCCTCCACCTACTTGGTGTACCAAAGGTGGAGCGTACAAACATGCCATTATATTGGCTGCATCCCAATGCCTTGGTGGCCACAAAGAGTTATTTTTATTTGCGCCACTGCCTGTAGCAGTCTTTGCACTACATGCAAGACTGCATGCAGGAGCCTTCGGCGCATCTTGGTGGATATCCTTTCTGCCCCTTTCCATATCCTTATACTAGCCAAGTCCCAATTAAACGGTGGCCACACAGAGTACTTTGTGGTTTGTGGACTCGGTGTCCCATCGTTAAGGTCGCTATGGGGTGCCATACGGAACCGGCAATTGTACATATTGCATACATATTGCAAAGGTGGGGGCAAAAGAGTACTCGCCTTTGCAGGAAAAAAAGATTACACAAACTTTTTACACGCGTTACATTTTTCATGGCCAAACTGCCCGGCTGGGGCAGTCTGCAGAGGTGGGGGAAGGGGGACCTCCGCAAGGTGCCTTTTGGCATCAGCCAAGTGCAATCCCCCCATCCGCCTCGAGAACGCCGCACTGGGTGTTGGTTCTGTCAGTTTTGATGCTTTGGGCATCCGTGAATAGGGCCCCTGGGGGTTCTCAAGATGACGGGAGGTGAGTACAGGTCCAGCAGCATACAGAGCATCATGTGTTTGAAGCCACTGCACCTGGGTCTTGCAACGGGTGACTCTGCGGACCCTGTCTCTTTTAGCCTCTGCTTCTGTGTTTCAACAGCATCAAGACATGCCATTCCGGGACCATCACTAAGTCGGACTGCTACACTGCCCTGGGCCTGCAGTTGGTCAAGCAGCCCCCGGAGGAAAAACTGCGAGTCAAGGGTGTGCTTTTGTAACGAATCCCGGTGTAGCATGGGTGGGTGGGGAGTGAGGAGGGTTGGAAAGGGTCTACGTTTCTGCCAATGGCACCGGGATCCGGCCACAACATCAAAATAACCCGTCTTGGAAGGTTCCACATTTTCGCCCCTGGTCTACCTTTCTGAAATGGATTCTTTGGATACCATGAGCATCAAAAATGATCCAAAATACTTTGTGTTACACCCCTTCTGCAGGAGGGTTATGCATTTTGGCTGCTGGGAGTGCGACGTGTGTGTGTGGAGGGGGGGGGGGGTACAATGGGATTTGGACTTGCATTTAGCTCGAGGGTGGTCAAAACCCAACTTTCCAAAATGGATTGATGCCTTGACTACTGAAAATGATCACACAACGCTTCTGAGGCTTGGTTTGGATCCCCATTCACAGGGCACTAACCCCTTCTGTCTCCCAGCAGTAGGGCGGTTGGGGGTGAAAAATCCAATCTCTCACTGCCCCGTGCATGTCGGACAATATATCCCTCGCCTGTTTCTTCTCATATCCCCCCCTAAAGCGAGAACAGCATTGAAATTGTTCACAATTTGTGAATCATAGTACCCTCCCTTGGGAATTCCCGCAGGCATATGTGGAAAATGTAGGTGGTGAAAGGAATGGGAACGTATTTACACCCCTGTGCGTTTGTTCAGTTCAAAAAGAGATTTGGAGCTGGCACTGTGGTGATACATTCTGCATCCTCTGTGGGGGCCAGAATATGTTGCTTTTGTTTTCAGATGCCTCAGCGTAACCTTGATAAATATTTTTGCACCTCTAATGCCTGCCCCACTGGGACAAAGGATGGAGGAGCATGGTTGGTGCACGATTGCTTCGTGTCGTGAAACATCATGTTTGCAGGTTGAGGTTGAGGTTTTCAAGGAATGGTAGGGGTGTGGATCGGAAATTGATGAAGATAGTTGCTCTGGTGAGGATGGAATTTCCCAAATGAGGATGAGGATGTTACGGATGCATCAGTTGTATCCTTCAGCTCATCAGGTTCACCCCCCTGCCCCTCTCCTCCTCCTCATCATCCTCCTCATCCTCATCATCAGATTTCTCTTCAGGGACTGATTGATGTGTATGTCATTTTGTGTGAGATTGCAGTTGCCCGCCCTGCAAGTGCCATCTCCAATCTCCAATGAGAGTGTCGCCCCTGCCCCCAAAGACCCCCCCCCTTTCCTTTCCTTTCCTTTCCTTTCCCTTCCCTTCCCTTCCTTTCCTTTCCTTTCCTTTCCTTTCCAAGCATTCATGAGTAGCGGGACACCTGTCCCACTCTCACACAGTCAAAACCAGTTTCCCCCAGGTAGCACAACAGGCTGCCCACCTCTTGTAGTTTTTGTGACCCTCCTCTTCCCACCCTCTTCACCAATGGGTTGGCAATTCACAACTGGAGGATTCTATCCTCAAAAGGCAAACATGTACGTACACCCTGAGGTACCAACCGGCATGCTTTTTCAGCTTCTATGGCACACCCTTTCCGCCCCCCCGCCCCCCCCCCTCTCCGTTCTAAAGCGCCCCCCAGCGGCCCCACACATGCGAACACTGCCAAATATAAATACTGTTCGTTGCTCATGTGACTCCAGTTGAACTTGTTGTTGTGCGCCAATAAACCAGGGTTCTCTAACCCTGCAGCGCCTGCGGCGTTCCTGCGGCACCCCAAAAGCTTTCCCTTTTGGGTCATTTCAAAGCCCTCCACCTTCCTCTGTACCAGATCTTCCCTCGTCCGGGAATGCCCCTCCTCGGCCCAAGCCAGCCCGAAGCAATGCCCATAAGTCATCTTTCTAGCCTCCTTTTCTTGCTTCCCCATCTTTGCCAGTCCTAAATGAGGTGTGGATGGACGTCACAGAGCTGCAGAATCCCACTGAGTATATGCCCGTGGCCCAGGCCTGGCTGGAGTTTGTGGTCAAATACTTCGCAACCCGGGAGATTTCGATCCTCATGGCAGACATCATGGCCCACGTGGGCATCGACAAGTCCGAGAATCTGGAGGCGGACGTGCAGAGTGTGCTGTCCATTCTGTTGGCCCATATTAAGGACTTCCATACGCTCTTTGGGCTGGACCAGTTGCTTCCTCTGATTGATCTACTCAAACCGGGACCAAAGGTGACAGCCCGCCAAGCACCAGCCCAACTCGATCACTGCATGTTTCAACTTGGTTGGGGTGTTTCCTACGGGAACTGATCGTGCCTCAGCGCTCATCACGCATGATTTGTGAATTCACAGTCCACGGTTGAAGCCGCGGAGTGCGACGTACAGGGGCGGTTCCAAATGGATCGTTCTCTGCAACATACATGTGTACACATCCCCGCCCTCTACAACGTGCAACGAGTGTACCCAGCACCCACGGCAGCGCAACCCAACAGAATGCGATAGCACACGACACAACAAACTACAACAAAATACAACACGACACGACACGCCACAACACAACATAACACACCACTACCACTACCACTACCACTACCACTACCACTACCACTACCACTACCACTACCACTACCACTACCACTACCAAGTAAGTATCAAGTAAGTATCAAGTAAGGTACGAGGTGAGGTAGGGTAAAGCAAGAGACGCAGTGGTGTGAAGGGTGTAGGGGGGGGTCGCGCCCTGAACAACGCTTTGGACCTCTGATCTCTGACCACTGCCACCACCGCCACCACTACCACTACCACCATACAACACAACACAACACAACACAACACAACACAACACAACACAACACAACACAACACAACTCAACTCAACACAACACAACACAAACACAAAGGAAAACACAACACGACACAAAACCAACACAACACAACACGGCGCAAAACCACACGACACAACACAACAGCAACAAATGCGGTGAACAAATGCTGTGTTGTGTTATGTCGTGTTGCGTTGTGTTGTGTTGTGTTGTGTTGTGTTGTGTTGTGTTGTGTTGTGTTGTGTTGTGTTGTGTTGTGTTGCATTGTGTTGTGTTGTGTTGCATTGTGTTGTGTTGTGTTGTGTTGTGTTATGCTGTGTGCCTGTGCATATGCCACTTCTGTGACGCCATACCATGCCACCCCACATCGCACCACCAGGGATGCCCTGCACATTCGGCTTGTTCACCGCATGTTTCTGGCCTATCACAGGTGGATCTCTGCAAGAATATGATGACCAGCTTTGCCCAGAATGGTACCACTGTCTCAGATCCGGTACTTATCAACTCGCTTTTGGATGTTTCTCGGACGCTTCATGACTCCCTCACAGACTTCTCCATCGAAGATGACCGCCGCCAATTTGCACAGTTGATCTGCTGTTTTATGACCAAAGTCAGCTACGGGTATGTGGGCACACACATTTGCAGGGGCGTGCAAGGGGCAGCTTTCGGTTGGGCGATGCCGACCATGTCATCCCTGGGCAGCGTCATCACAATCCATGTAGTCTGGCCAAAGTGAAGCGTGCGGAGAAGATTGAAGCAGCGCAAGGGGGTCCAGGGCCCACAGAGACTCAGCCCAACTGCAGACTGTCCTGTTCCCGCATGGCCGATTGGCATAGGGAGCACGCCCCGCCAGCGCCACCAGGAGGCACATGCCCGGATATGCTGTGCATGACCATGAAACACGGAACAGAAAACATTGTGCCTCTACACATGGTGTGGGTGGTGGCCGAGGAGGGGCTTGAACCCTCAACCCCCAGTTTTCACTCTGGTCCTCTAACCAATTGAGCCACTACGCCAACTGCTGTTTGCAGGAAGCGCTCCAACAGCACTTGGTGGGTGGTGGGGCTTGGTGGGCGTGCAAGCATTGTCCAAAGACATTGTGCGTGTGCAGTTGTCTTTGCGTGTCGGTCCAAGTTTCTGTTGCCAGCAGCGGGATGCAACCAGGTCTCATAGCTCAGCTGGTTAGAGCGTGGGTCTAATAAGCCCAAGGTCGTGAGTTCGAGCCTCACTGGGACCACTGTTTCTTCCTTGTGGTGTGGGTGATTTTAGAGACACAGGGCCGTCGGGCAGTCATGCAGGTGCTGCGCCGCGAGTGGTTCGTTGTTGCACTGATGCTGCATGATCACGACTCTATTGTGTACCCCTTTATCCAAACCCCCAGGACAGGTAATGGTCACGTGCAGACAACTTTGTGCATTGCGGTGACTCCTCTTGGGTTTTCGGGGGTTGAGTGCTGATGCACTGCACTACTGCACTTTGGAGGCTGTGTGTGTGCTTGTGTCGGATGGCCTCGATCTTGTCGGTACGTTTTGTTGGGCAAATTATAAGTTCGAGGTGGCGAACTGACGACTGGTATTTGAAGGACATTCGTGCCTTCATGAGAACGTCGCCGGTTCACCAAGTCACTATGGACCAAAACCACGATTGGCGGTTTTCAATAAGGATAACCTTATCTGGCAACATACCGGTTTGGGCAGTGATTGTGATCATGCAGACAATCCTGCTATTTGGCTGCCGCAATCTGCATTTCTTACGGTGGCTGAGTAGTGCTGGTCCCCAATGGGGGCCAGCTTTTGTCTGCAAGGGAGCACTCTGCATGCGCACAGGGCGATACATACACATGTACGTGATTTGCCACCCAAATATTCGCCATTCATGAGAGGGCTCGAGGAAGGTGAATTACTGTGCCGTGCAACCCGTGTGCACTGCTGAGCAGCACAATGGACAACCAAATTACTTAATGTCCTGCATCTGGAGACTGGTGGATCAGTTTTGTTTCCTGCCCTGTTGCACTCTTCAGTATACACCCCAGCCCATATTGCTTTTGACACACCAGAGGGGCATAGCGGAAGCGTGCTCACCTGTGGGAAGTGCAGGATAAATGGGGTGACGGCAGGAAGAATTTGATGTTGCACTGGGCATGAGTTGTAAATTTTCCTTTATTTACTGTACAGCGGCTTACCAGCCTTTTTCGCCTGGAGGGCTGATTGCACTGTTGCTGCCCGTTGGTGTCATGTGCAACTGTACGACTGTGCCCAACGACTGCAGATCAAATAATCTTCATTCAGGTCAGCTCAAAATGAGTGAATTGTTCCTTCCTCTGCCACAGCGTCTGCGAAAAAAATGCGGTAATTGTGGAAAATGCGGAAAACCGCAAAATTGAGGGATATTGCAGACCTTGCACCCAACCACCATCTGAGACAGTTTCCCCTGTGCAAGGGCCTGAAGAGGCTGTTGCATCTGGTACCTTTTGAAGAGGCAACATGGGGCAGGCCGTGGGGGTGCAGGGGAAAGGATTGCCACATGTCTCTGTGGCAGAGGAAGGAACAGTGCCCTCGTGAGCCACTGCAGGTGATATTGGATGACAACAGCCGCGGCATTCGCGCTGCAACTCTCCTGCAAGTGTAATGCCTTTGGACCACGTTGTACGATGCAAATGAAAAACGTGGGCCACCTGTCCAGAAGTGAGGAGGCTTGCATGCGCCATCGCAATTTCCCCCTATTTTCCCACAATTCACTGCAATTGGATTGGGCCTACATGGCCGCAACCTCCCCCCCCCCCCCCTGCCTGTCTGGTACCCGATGATAGCAGTTCCATAGCCCCACACTGTCCTTGTCCCTGTGCACTGTTGTCTGCAGGAAGGATTTGGACGGGCAGCTGAACTTCTTCGTCGAGTGTCGGCGGTCTTTCCCCAAGATGGATCTCGTGCTGGAGGCGTGTGTGATGGGCGTTGTCAACCTGATGAATCGGTGCTCTTTGCTTTCGCTACACGGGATTGGGAGGCTGTGGCTGTGTGTCCAGGAGGTGAACCCTCCACAGCCCTCCACAGCCCTCCACAGCCCTCCACAGCCCTCCACAGCCCTCCACAGCCCTCCACAGCCCTCCACGACCCTCCACAATTCCCCATCATAGACCTGCCTGCCGAGGTAGCGTAAAGGAAGGGCTGAACAGCTGACGGGCAAAAATGAAGGCCAGCGACGCTTGAACAGCCCCGGTCGGTTGGCCGCAGAAGACCAGTGACAGCTTTTGGCCCAGAGGCTCGCCGCGGGGTAGTGGGGCCCAAAAGGGCAGGTTTGCGCCCAAAGTGAGTGCGGCAGCCGGGTGCACCGTGCTCGACCGACCCATGACCGCACCCTTCGCACCCCAACGCTCCACGAATGGGCCCGGCCCTGTCCGTTGGCACGGTCCCGGCAGCTCTGAATCTTTTCGCCGGGGTGCGTTGTACAGAACAGTACACACTGTTCTGTGTAATAATAATGTTCTGTGTACATACTCCGTCCGTAGTACACCCGGTGCCTCCCCCGTACCTCGTCCAAAATTGGACCAGCGTCAAAAATTGCCTCTTGACACGATTGCGTCGCAGCGTCTTCCTCTTTGACACCGGCTCTTTTCCCCCGCAAGCCCCCGCAACCGCCGCACAGACCTGCACAGCGCAGCGCAGCCTCCACAATCCGGATGAATGGGAATGAGGGCCAAGGGGCTGAGCGCCAATGGCAAGGGAATTTCCTGCAGCGCCGATTGCATCCTGAAGCAGCCCCAAAGGACGCGACTCTTCGGATGGTCCATGAAATTCCTTTCGCCCTCCTTCCAGAGCTAAGGCCCCCTCACCCCCACACCACCCCGTCCGGCAGCATCGCAATGACCACAGCCCCCCTCAATCTGGTTTGTGTGTTGTGGTGCGGACTGCCATTCGCACGCTTCGATGCGCTGGACCTGGTCACACAGGGCCATGCATCTGACGACCATAAAGCAGCATTCCAAGCGGTCCGCAGCCTTCGTCAAGGCCTGTCTGGCGTATTGCCACATCACCATCCCGTCGCTGGCGGACCATTTCAAGAAACTGAAGCTGTTCTTACTGTCGGCCATGGTCGGGCTGTGCGCAGGTGTGGGTAGGGCCCAGGCCATTGCTCAGGGGCAAAATGGGGGTTGGGTGGGTTAGAGGGCACAATAAAGTGTGTGTACCGCAAATTGGCCTCCAATCTCGGGCCCCTTTAATAAAATTCTTTCCTTTCCTGAGGAAACTGTTGGTGGATGGGTCGGCTGGGGGAGGGCCCGAAATGGACCTCCCCCCTGCCGTACAGCACCCCCCCCCCCGCACTCCGGGGCAATGCCAAGCAATCGCCTGGTAGAGCCGCATCGGGGCCGCAGGCTGCACTACCCAGTGATGATGCTCGCCACACAGCAGTCCCATTTCCGTGTGAAACCCCAGCCCAAAGGGAGCGCTTGAGGCGGAGGGAATCTGACGGGGGGTTCAAAAGCTGTAGCTGGCTGCTCTAACCAGTGATACTGTGAGCCTGCAACAAAGGCGGTCCGGACCGTCTGCGCACCGTGCGCCACTGTGCATCTGGGGGATTCTCCACAACCTCCTGTTGAGAAATTTGCCAACTGAAGACGACATAATGCCATTGCAACCAAACCCACTATTCGGCGGAGGCACCTGTGCACCAACCGGCAACAAATCGGCACAAAAAAGCAGCTGAAAAACAAAGCCCAGGGTCAGCTCTCACTATTGAAGGGGACCGCAACTCGGGGAAAGGGTGGGGTTTTGTTTGCCCAGGTCCACACAATTCCCCGCATTTGGGTCCACATTACTGATTGCGCCCAGCCGCTGACCCTGGTTCTTTGGTGGTGTGGCAGCCTGCACGGACATGAAGAACTTGCGGGGGGGGGGTGGGGGGGCAGTCCGAATGCACAAGTCACAAATAGCAGAAGTTGAAGATAAGAAGGCCCACTGCTGCAGTACCGCGTCCCGCTGAGTTTCCTCCAGAATAGAAACCTGCCGTGTTGATCCTCTAGATTTGCATTGTGCACATCTGGGTGTCATGGTTGCACTGCATAAAGGCGGAACAACTAAACGGGGTGAACAAGTACACACATACAAGTGAACAAGTGCATACGCACACAGATGATATGGAATAACAATATTTGCTACCGGCTGCATTGATGACCGTTCATTTTGGCACTATTTTTGACCGCACTAAAAGCGGAACTTGCACTAATCGGCAAAAATCGGCAGGAATTGGCCGACCCGGCAACCCGGGGCCGATTAGTGGTGGGGGTTGCCATGGTAATCAAGGATGAATTGGGGTGTGTACACAATGCAATATTGAATATAACATTTTGCTGATTGAGGGTGGATGAGGGTGGTTGAATGTGGTGATTCCCAAATCACTACAGTCCGCACACATCCTGGATCTTGGGCAAGACGCATTGTGGACAAGGGGGTAGATCACATCTCAAAGCATTACGCTTAGAGGATAGGACAGTCAATCATCAGGTTGCTCGTTGTTGGGCAGCGAGGCCCGTGCAGTGTGTCGGTGTGCAGAACTTGATCAGGAGAATGTTTGTGGCCGTGGTGGTGTATCCGTGGGGCTAGCGGTCAGGTGCCCGTTGGCGTCCCTGTGAGTGTGCCTGTCAGTGTCCTCATTATGCGACACAAGCGACACAAAGCATCGCTTTGTTCACCACCCTCACCGCAGCGTGACAGACGGGCGGGGGGGGGGTTGCTAACAGGGAAATGTCTTTGCGGTGTTGTCGCGCGCAGTGCACAAGTCTCCAGAAAAATCTCTCGTCCTAAAAATCTGCCCCGGTACCCCAAAACGTGCAAAAGCATCCCAAGAAATCAAGAAAACAGGAAGCATTACGCAACGCACACAATTTACTCACTCATAATATCTTCCCTCCATTCCATTGGGCATGGCCTTGATGGCACTGAGCAAAAAATCCGCCAATAGCAGGAGGAGCACTCCCCAACACTGCGATGTGCACAGAGGGGGCATGCCATGGCTGCATCCTATCACTGCAAAGGAGGTGTTTGACCAAATGTCATTGGACGCATGGACACGCACCTTACCCCTCATGGGGGATGGTCCACCGCAGTGGCGTGCACCCCCCCCCCTCCCGTTGAACCGCGGGTGTGGCACAAGAGTGAACGGGAGGACAGCCAACGCAGGGGCATTGCATTTCAGTGCGGAGGACAAGAAATGCGATGGGGTGACACTGGGCCCAAAACCGTTTATTAGGCTGTACGCAACCACCCTCATTTCGCTATTTTGTCGCAGTCAATGCTGTAACTTTTTTTGTCGTCGCAGGCTTCGTCACTCAAGCAGACATCCTCATGCACAGCTGCTTCGCCCTGCTCCGAGACATCCCTGCCTTTGTACTACTGCCCAACAACACCGTGCAGAGCACGGAGGAGCCGATGGTGGGCTTTCTGCTGCAGCTGCTGTCCGCCCTCGTGGTGGTCCCCGGGCACCCCCAAAAAGGGCCCCTTTGTCACTTCAACGAGTTCTTGGAGGTGGTGGAGGGCTACAATTGGGATGCCGTATCCGTCGGCAAGAGCCGTGTGTTGGTGGCCATGCTGCGGGCACTTTCTGCCCTGGGGCAAGACATTTTGCCGTACCATTTTCATTCAGGTAATTTCAGAGCAGGGGCTGACCTGAAGGGCACGGGAACAGCGTTGCTGCTGGTGTGTGTGTCCTGTGTATCCCGGTTTCGTGTATCCCCCAAAAGCATTGTGTGGCCCAGGTGTGCATCGGTGTGCATTCGGATGCCCCCCCAATGTCTGCCACATATTTCCAGGCCCCATGCCCACAGGCCCCATGAAGCAGACGCGGTTGACATCAGCAGTAAAACTCCAACCCTGTGACCTGTGCCCCCCCCCCCCCCCCCGCAGGAATGATCTTCTATCCTGTCTGCTTCGCAAGGTGTCCGTCTGTTGCGTACCCATGCGTCTCCAAAAGGGAAGTGTTGTGCACCAGGTGTGCCACCCCCCGCCCAAAATCAAAGGGGGGGTCAGGGTGCTCCTGCTGTTTCAACGCTGTTTCTCGGACCACCACCCAATCGACCCCCGCCCCCCCCCCGCCCCTGTAATTGCTGCCTGTTACGCACTTGACTCCACCATCTTGGGGGCGGAAAGTCATTCAGGGTCACAGAATGGGAAATTCAGGAATGGCGTACATGGGCCCAACAGGCACCCCCCCGGCCTCTGGGAGTCCAGTGCCGGACCACCCATAATCCTCATCCGACACCTGCGCAGCCCTCCTCCGCCTTCCTCCGGGGGCGAAACCTGAACCCGCGCGCCGCCTCCGCGCGGATGGCTGCACCGGATGCCAACGCCCCCCCCCCCCCCCCCAGGGCTTCGCTTGAAGGGGAGGGGGGGCGATCGGGGCAATTCCAGAGCGGTTGTAGAGCGGGCACAGGGGATGTGAAAGCGGTTGGGGAGTGGGCGGTTACTGGCGGTTGGAAATGCGGTTGGGGCTGGTGTTGGGGTATGGGAATGCCTTTCGGGTAGAGTCAGGGCCGGAGTGTTGGGGAGGGGGGAGGGGGTAACCCCCCCCCCCTTTCAAGCGATACCCTGCCCCCCCCCCCGCCCGCCCGGCCAATGCCAGGCCCAACGAGTGGAGCTAAAACCGCCTTGAGCGCCCCCCCCAACATCAGTACGAGAGGGCATGCTCTGCCTGTGGGTGCCGTTCAGCGGCTTCTTGGGCGTGTGAAAGGGGCGAGAGGGGACGGGAGGAGGTAGGGTCACCGACATTGATTGGACGGGAAGAGACCGCCCTTGGAGGGGAACCGAAGCGCAAACGGACGGCGGGAGGATGCTCCTGCGACACGAACTTCCCATGCGCTGAATGATCGAGGGGACGATGGCAGATCTCCTGCCGACCCGGCGCATTTGTGCCCTGGGGCTGTCCGCCAATGGGCCTCGTGGACAGCGTCCATACCGCGAAACATGACATCCGCCAACCGCCGGGTCGGGGCCATCGCTTCGCTACAATCCCCGCCCCCAGGCCTGCGCTTGAAGGGGGTGTTGTAACCCCCCCCCCCCCAATCCCCCAACCACCACCACCCTTTTCGGGGATGACGCACAGATTTCGGGCATGGTCCATGCACAAGGCATGGGTTGGGGGAGGGGTTGGGCTGTGGGATAGGGCGTGCTCGGGGAGGCCTCTGCATGCGGTTTGTGGGATGGGATGCTGTGGTGTGTGGTGTGCATGTCCCATCCCCATGCCCCACGCCTGCACATACAGACAGTACCACTGTCATTTCCGCCCCAACCGCTTCTGTACACCCCCCCTTGTCCAACCGTCTTGCAACCGCTGGCCATTGACACCGCTTTCCAACCGCAAGCAACGGCTTTTGCGGCCGCTCTTCAAACTTCCCTTCAGCCCCCTCAAGCGCTGCCCCCGGCCCCCCCCCTCTACCCCCGAGACTGGAGCTCTCTTTGCGCTCATGCGCAGGGGCCACCGCCTCCAACGACGAGCTGTACGCCGCCCACAAAGAGTACTGCAGCGAGATCGAGGAGCTGTGCACCGTCGTCCTCGACCGCCTGCTCACGGACATCTCGGAGCTGGACGAGGCGGACCCCGCGGCCATGGTCCAGAGTGCCGTCGTGGCCCTGGAGCTGGTGACGTGCATCCTCGGGTTTGCGCAGGCGACGGACAAAATGCGGAGCCTCGTGGCGCGGCTGTGGGCGGTGGTGGACCGGCAGCCGAGCAGCAAGGCCCACCCGTCGGCGGTGGTCAAGGGCTGCATTGCGCGGAGCCCGGTCTGGGCGGAGGTGGCGAAGAAGTTGAAGTGAGTTGTGGGGATCGGAGGTGGGGGGCGGGGCCCACGGCGCGCACACGGCGATGGCAATGGGGTGAGGCGAGGGTGCGCTGCGATCGCCGGACGCGGCGCCCTTTCCGGCCCCGCGGGGCCACCGACGCCCACGCGCCTGCGGAGGGGGTGCGAACTGGCTGCCGCTCGTTGAGGCGGCGCGTGCATGACCGCCGAGCTACGCGACGCCTCTGACTCGATGACAATGGGCGGTAACGCCTTCTGGTCCCCGACAGGCCTGACCCCGGCAGGACCTGTGTCCTGACCTGCCTGGCGCCGTCCGCGTGTCGCAGGAGCATCCTCCCGCCGTCCGTTTGCGCTTCGGTTCCCCCCCGAGGGCGGTCTCTTCCCGTCCAATCAATGTCGGTGACCCTACCTCCTCCCGTCCCCTCGCGCCCCTTTCACACGCCCAAGAAGCCGCTGAACGGCACCCACAGGCAGAGCAGGCCCTCTCGTACTGATGTTCGGGGGGGGCTCAAGGCGTTTGTAGCTCCACTCGTTGGGCCCGGCATTGGCGGGTTGCACACACATCCGTCGCGCGTGCCTCGCGCTGGTCGCTCCCCCGGAACCCGTTCCCGAAAACTGCGGCGCAGGAGGGCCCCCGGGCCTCGTGCCCGAGACATGGGCACTGCCTCCCTCCGCTCGCACGGACCACACGAACCCTCCCTCCAATCGGAGATGGTGCGGGCGATGGTTCTGCCCTCGTACCCGCGGATGTGCCCGCGAGAAATGGAGCCGTGGGACCTGCGTGCGTTGTCTGCCGGCGACGACGGAGGAGCAGCCCCCGGCATTTGGCTGTGCGCAGGCGGGCGTGTGATCAAGACCCGTCCCCCGCGCTTTCATCGGGAAGCCGGAGGCAACCGAGGCGCAGGGGGTCGGCGGCCGCGTTACACATGGGGGCCCTGCCGTTTGTGTTGGTGCCCACCGCCCCTCAGGGCCCTTGGGCATTGCAGCCCCGCCCCGCGCGATGGAGTCCCGTGCCGGGCCAGAGCACCGGAGGCGATCGCCTGTGCAAGACCACGTCGTTGCAAGAGGAAACTGCTCTCGAGAGACACCGCACGAGTGACGAGTGGCCCGTTGCAGTCGGCTGGTCCGCACGCACCCGAGCAGGCTATGGCTGAGTGTAGCGGACACCCTGACCCCTACCCCCCTTGGGGGGGGGGGGGTGGGCGGGGGGGGGGGGCGAGGGTCAGAAGCTGAAAAAAGGGGCGTGTACCGAAAGTCGGCCTCAAATTTCGGGCCCCTTTCATAAATTTCATTCTTTCGCTCAGGAAAAGTTTTCTGATGTGGGTGGGTGGAGGGGTCGGCTGGGCCTGGCCAGCCCCCCCCCCCCCCTCCCCCCGGGTCAAGAAGCAATAGCCTGCATCCGAGCAGCGGGCCATCGGCCCTTTGGGTACATAGCACCAGGGGGGCATGGCTGCCTTGGAACATTGTGGCATTGTGCTCAGCTTCACAGGTGTCTTCCTCCCACAAGCGGGGCCGCGGGTGCGAACTTGGCAGGGGATCAATGGCCTTAATGACTGCCTTGGTGCTGGGCTGTGCTCCTGCTGTACTGCAGTAGTGGCCGGGGTGTGTGGGGTACATGATGGTGCATTGGACCTCAGGGCCCTGGCTGTGCTGGGGCTGACTGGCGGTATGGGGGCCCACATCAGTTGAGAGGAGGGTGAACGGGACGGGCCCTTGCTTAATGGCAGGGGAGGGGGGCAGAGGCAAAAAAAAGTCTGTGTACCTAAAAACAGCCTCCACTTCTTTTTTTCCTGAAGACAATTTTTCTGATGTGGGTGTGTGGACTACGGGGTGGCCAGGGGCCCAAATGCCTCCAGGGGTGGGTGGTTGTTTTCGACAGGGTATCGAGAAGGGGAAAATTAGGAACAGGCAACATTTGGAATGGCAAAATTTGGCACAACAAAAGTGTGCCAAATGATGCCGTGGTATTTTACGGTCTGAGTCGTTTTTCCAGGTTTCATCGTTAGCGCTCTTGTGAGGGGAGCATCTGCGCTGCGCGCTACTTTTATGGCGGGTACGCCCGGAATGGGTTGGCCTTTACTCCCTCCCAAAATGCCCCCTAAGGACAGCAAACCTGTAAACATCCCTCCTTCCCACAAACATTGCACAAGCAAAAGAGATGCTTTCTTCATGCAACGCAGAGCGCACACGTCACCGTCATCCCCTTCATCGTCGACATCAATCTCTTCTTGTACATCCGCTCACACCTGGGCGGGCACATGGGGCCAAGGGCCATAAGGAGGGTACCGAACTTGGTGCCGAATACAAAATTGGGTCAGGTGCAACAAAATACAAATATTTCCAACTCAAGGGTACCTGAAGGAGTAACTGCGGGTGCTTGGTTGGGCCAGACCGCCTACTCTCCGCACCGCGCACGCCACGTCAAGCCCCCCCCCCCCCCCTTGGCATGCACATTTCCATTGTATCCAACAACAAGCATCCAGAAGCCTCCAGGAAATAAGAGCAACCATCCAAGCAACCGTCTAGAAGCCTCCAAGAAACAATTGCAACCAACCAAAGGCCCATAGGAAATGCCAACCACTACCATTCACAGTCTATGCTTGTCCCTGCATCACATTCTGGGAATTTTGTACCAATTTTGCAGTGGTAATAAAGAATTGGCGCCAAATTTTCTCCGCACCACGTTTTACCATTCCAAATTTTGCACGTTCCTAATCCCCCCCCTCCACGGTATGTCTAACAAAGGTTCCACCTGCACCTTCACTTTGCTTACCTTCATCAGGTTTTAGGGGGGTGGGTGGGCATTGGCCACGTCCGGGATCATGAACCCCCCCCCTGGTGTGGGCGAGGCAGGGGCCCCGGTAACGGACCACAGCACTGCCCGTCGCACATTCCACTCTGTCGGGGGGCATCGTGCGGGCGGCGGTGGTCAACAGGGCTCAGGCGATCGGGCAGCAGCGAGGCGGCCAAGCAGCAGATGTCTGGGCGCCAGAGGTGTGCCCTCCCACGGGAGAGGGGTCCGTCCCCACGATGACCTCTGACAAGTCTTGGGGGGTCCGACTGTGCTCAGACTGACCCCCTGACTCTTGACTGTGACGCCCATGTGCACAGCAGTGGCCTGGGGGAGCTCTTGTGTGGCTGTGGAGCATGTGGCTGCTGGAGCAGGTCACATCTGCATCCCCCCCACCCCCTCGGGAAGAGTTTGGGAGGGGGTCCAGCCACGGGCGCGGCGTGGGGACGCAGCAGACACGGCGCACTGTTGACGCTGTTGAGGCGAGAACACGCACACAAGCAGCAGCGACCACAAGAGGAACGGACTGTGTCCTGTGTCTTCTCTGGCACACCCTCCCAGGCCCCCGCCCGGCCCCTTTGTGAGTAAGGGGACGGACCTTTCCCTCTCACTCATAAAATGCCCCCCCCCCCCTGTCCCCAGACGCGCTTTAGAAGACATTTTGCACGGGGGACCCCCTTCCCCCCTCCAAAGCAGCCAAAAGTTGGAAATTTAGGAGCCACAGAAAAAGTGCTCCCGGCGCCCACGTGTGTGCACCCATGCTGCATGTTGTGTGGTTGCTGAGTGTTGCACGGACGCATCCATCGCATCCTCAGGCTCCCAGGGTCGTCTTCAGCTTCATCCCCTTCATCAGATCCCTCCTCAGGGCCTGATCCACGTGGACGACACGTTCTGTGGCATGGCACTTGATTTATCTATACCTCTTGTGGCTGCCTCGGAGGCCTACCCCCCCCACACCCCCAGGACTGACTGTGACCAACGAGCACGTCATACAAAGGCCGTAGCGCTGGACACCGGTCGTGCCGTTGTACACCCCAACTGACCAGCCTTTTGTGTAACAGCCCCCCCTCCCATCTGCCCGGCATATCATAAGTGGTGACCCCGAACCCTCTGACCCTGCACACCTCAAAGGGATGGGATGGCCGCATGCGAAGCCTGTGCCGGGGCCGGCATGGCAGTGGGCGCCACAGGGCCAGTGATGCTGCAACGGTGAGCAGTAGGACTAGCCTTCCACGCTGACCATTACCCTCCCCCCCCCTCCCCCACCCGCTGCACAAATAACCGCGACCCACAAGCAGGTCATCCAAACGGCATGCACTGCACCGCAACCCGTCAGCCTTCATGGACATCCCCACCCCCCGGCCCACAAGGGCCGTGTTTGACGGGGACGCTTGGAAGCAGGAGGCCCCCCTCCCCAAACCCCCGCCCCCTGCGGGTCCACCACCGTGAGACGCAGGGAGAAGTGGTGGTAAGATTGAGGTGGACTGAGAACGAAACGGATGCCACATTTACACCGCAGAATTCCCTGTTCTGTCATTAATTTGGTTGTGCCCTGAAATGGAAGCCCCCCCCACCCCCCATCCGAGAGCAACGCTCTGGTCAGAGCAACGGTTTCCGCAACCTTTGGAGCCATGTCCTGCTTTCCTCTTTACAACTTCCACCCTCCTGTCAGAGCAACCAGGGGGTGGCGGGTCAGTCCTGTCCGGTGGGGGTCCTATGTGACCAAGCACAGGGGTTCACGCACAGCCCCCCCACCCCCCTCCTCATGTCCGTTCAAGGTTTTGCCTGAACCGCCACGGAGAAGTTCATCAATGCGCATGTGTGCAGGGCAGACCTCTCGGGCGTGACCTACTCGTTGCCACAGTGCTATGCTCCTGCCGTAAGGCATGGCCGCCTGCAGGTTGAGGCTGCTGTGCTGCGGTGCTGCGGTGGGAGGGCTCCTGCGGGACGTGTGGGAGGCGCTGTCCGGTCGGAGCACTGGACGCGGTGCGTGGGCACTGCGGGAGATCAAGCTGTGGACCCCTGGCAGCCATTGATGAATGGGCTGTTTCCCAGAGAAACAGTCTACGAGCGCGGTGCAAGTGCCCCCTGCGGGGGCATTGCAGAGGGGGGGATAGGGCCGTTGTGTAGGTATGAGGCCCTTCTTTTCTTTCTGCTGGTGAGGACAGCACAAGGTGGCGTGCCGCTGTTGTTGCTTGGCCGACGGGAGGTACCGGTCAACCGTCGGTGGGTGATGGTCAACCGACGTCGGCCAGTACCACCATGTTTTCACCCAGTGAATTTGAGAGCGACATGCCAGTGAATCTGAGAGCGACATGTCACACACTTGTGAAGCCTCCTCCGATGACAGTGCACATAGGAAATGGAAACGGAGGTTGGGCAAAAGTGGAGGTGCAGCCCATTACTATTCCATGACCCCTCCCCCCCGCCCCCCCATTTTCATTCCCCCCATGTAATTGGCCACCCCAGCAGGAATAGACAATCATGCCCCCCCCCCCCCCCTGCCCCCTGCCTAACCCTAACCCCTAGGATGTTAGGGAAACCAAGAACTGAGTCCATTCAAGGGTGGTTACCTGTGTTTGACTTTCCTTTGTCTCCTACTTCATGGTCTCCATTGTGGTGTTGCATTCCTTTTAGGTTGTTGCTCCTTTCACATCATTAACATTGCAATTGGCACCAATAAGGCTCTCCACAGAGCTCTTTGTTTTGGTGCGTAACAGGTTTGCCACATGCCAAACACCACATGGCCGGTCAGTTGCAAAAGTTGCACTCCTCAAAATGATTTGTTACAACGCGCCATACAAGAAGCAACTAAGCCCCCCCCTCTCCCTTCCCATGTAAATGAATGGTCTGGGGCCATAGTTGTGCACTTTGGCGCGAAGGAGGGGGCCATCGACTTAAGATATAATCAAAATCAACCAAAATCTTTTTATATCAGCTTTGTGGGCTGTGTATTGGGGTCTGAAATTGATAGAAACGGGGTTGTGTGCCTCTCAATAGACCCCTGCCGCTGATGCCTGCGCACATCCGCAGGCAACTCCTCAAATTTTTGTGATTACTTTTTTCAATTAGGACGGGTGGATGCTGCAAGCCCAGAGAGTAAACACTAAATCATCCTGCAAAGCAAGCCGTTCAGAACAAGCCTTTTTTTAGTGGCTTGGATACCCTCCCCCAAGGGGGGGGTGCCTGCCTGCCTTTTTGGAATTTCTGGGTGCCCTCAGTGGAATCACCCCCCCACCCCCCCGGTGGGGGTAGGCCAAGAGTGGGTTGGGATTTTGTGGGAAAAATATTTATAAGCAAAATTTTCATTTTGCCCCTGAGCAATTTGTTGCCAGATCCGGTCAGTACCCTAGCGGTACTATGTTACGTCTGTGACCCAGACGTCCTGGGTTCGAAACTAGGGCGTTGGGGTATTTAAGTCGACAGATGCAGAAGGCTGGGTGGGCTCGGCTGAGATTTTGTGGGGGAATAGATTCAAAGTGAAATATCTATTCGATTGCATTTTGCATTGCGTGTGGTTTGATATTGGGTGGGTACTGTGGACAAGGCGGTGAGTGGGTGCCTGCCTCCTTGACCGGACCCCCCCCCCCCTAGGGTAGGGGAAGGACAAAAGCAGTGCCTGCCCTGAAAGAGTGCCTGCCTCCTCCAAGATTTCACCCCCCCCCCTCCCCCTGTATCACAAAAAAGGCTTGGTTCAGAACAACCCGACTTAGGTTGCTCAAGGGTGTTTCCAAGGCATAATTGTCTTTGTTGGCAACCAAAATGGCCACCAAAAGAGCACAGGACAGAATCTTTAGGGAGAGCTGGTTGCATTGGTGTTTGATGAGGATGGGACGCAGCGTTGTTTTGCTGGGGTGTTGCCTGCTTCAAGTAGTTGAGATTCTGTATTCATGTCCAAAATCTAGAAGGAAGAGGGCCAAACAATGGTGTGGCCTCGTCATGGTGGTGGTAGCGTTATGTCGGCAGGTGTAGAAAAGTTCTATGTGGTTCTTGTATTGGGCACATAAAGTACATGGTGTTGGTGGTATTACTAAGAGCAATAAACTCAACTCAACTCCCCCCTTCAGTTCTTATTCCACTCTGCAAGCTTGGTTGTCCCTCAATGCAGGTCCTGTGTTGGCTACAGGTCATTGCACCCCACTTCTAGTGGGACTAGTGGAGCTCTAGAGCACTTATTTCCGTGACGGATTTTCTTTTTCCACGGACATGAGTGATAAAAACATAAGCGTATACGCTCCACGTCTCCACACAGGTGCCAGAAGAAGGAGCTGAATCCTTGGCCCTGGATTCACCAAGCTCAACACACTGGCTTTCCACTAATGCCAGTGACACATCATCGCCTGTCCCTCCGATGCAGTGAGTTTAACACGGAAAAAATAGTACATATGCACCAAATTAGCAAGGTGGTTCAATGAGGGTGCCTCGCACGCGGTGCTCGCGGTGCACGCGGTGCTCGCGGTGCACGTGGTGCGGGCGTGTGGTGCGACTAAGGCCTGGTTGGCGTAGAACAGTGGTACCATGGAATGTTGCCCAAAAGCGGTCATAGGGGCCTTAGCAGCACAAATGGGTGGCCAATGTGTTTGGGTGGAATCAACAATGTTGGGGTCTAAGATTGGGCAGCAGGGCACCTTGTAGATTCGAGAATGTCGGTTTTGTCTCCTTTGCTTTCCACAGGACACATGGCACTGGATGTTGACCTTTTGGCGCCCGGCACTAATGTCTTGTACTTGAGAGGCACCTCAGGGGAACGTGTGCCTACCACTATTGTGGGGCTCTCATCTTTCCCAGTAGTGCCATCAGCTATGAGCGCTTAGGGCATATGCAACTTAACCGTGATTGCCCTATGGAGCGGCTCACCTTCCCCGTTGTCCGCGTGGACTCTCCTGCTTCCGACCGCAGTCCGTCCCCACTGCCTACCGCCGACGTCGCGTTTGCAGCATTTGTGGCCGACGTTGAGGAGTGTGCTAGGACCCTGAACATCTGCACATGCGGAAATGCATTTCCATCAAAGCCCCCAAGCTGCCATTACCGTGTTTTATTGTGAGCAGCTCCGGTCTCCTTGCCATTGTGTCCGTGCCTTGAAAAGTTGCAGTAAATTGGTAATTGACACTTCCACCTCAGTGTGCGGTGTGCGTGGTGCGTGCGGTGCGGGCACGCATTCTTGACTGAACATCCTTAGCCCACACCTTGGTGTTCTCATTAGGTGGCCTTGGAGCGGGTTTAGCATGGGGCAGAGCTTCCTCATAGACAGCAAACCGCCTTCGAGACTGCTCCACATTGGATTCATCACTCCAGTCACGGGAATCCCGGGTTGTGTTCCCCTCCTTCCCCTTCCCCTTTGTAGGTGCCGTGGTCCGCTTGCGCTTGTTGTGTTGTGCCCGCATTGCAACAATTGTCGGGCTGGTGCTTAACAAAAAAAATCTGCTTTCCAAAGGACCCCCCTCGTGCACGGCATTCCCTAACTCATTGTAAGCAATTTGAATGCAAACAAGTGGGGGGAAATCCAAGGTGTTGCAAATTTTCCGGGCTCAAAAATTTTTCCAGTCAGCAGTTCTAAGCAGGTTCTAACTAGTATGGGGTGGGGGGTCCAAGGGGGGGGGTTGGGGGGGGTCAGGCCTTACAAGTAAGCGCCCCTTGTGATGGGAAGTTACTTGTAATGGTGTGTTATGTGTGCTACGCAGCGCTTTGAGGGTGCCTCAGCGCACCACATAAGCATCGTTTGACCACGAGGTGGTCATTGGACAAACCCATGGATTTGTTTGATCTTAAATACACTACACAGCTGCTGTGTTCCATCGAGGGCAAATACATTACATCAGTGACCCCAGCCATTTGTGGTGATGACTATGTGCCTGTGCAAGATAGGAAGCACGGGGGGTCTGCAGTTCAGTTCTAGACCCCAATCCCCGCCACATGGGCGGGGGGATCCGGACGGGGGGGGTGTCAAACATTTTCCATTTTGGGGGCATTTTTGACTTCTCCGTTTCATCCGGAGCACTTTGAATATATATAAGTGGGGTGAACTTTGGTTTTACCACTCACAACAAATAAAAAACCACCGTATTCCAACACATGTACCTCTCAATTAGCAAAGGCATCCCGGCTAGCAAAAGAAGACACGTGGCAACATCAAACAACTGCAACCGGGTCCATTGTTTCCAATGTAGCGTCTTCATTCCATCCTTACAAACACAGCCAATCATATATATGTCCATATATATGTATGAACAACTTAATTGGGCCAGGTGATATGAGGGCCCACAGCCCATGCACAAGTGCACTTGGGGTTCGGATAACCACAGTCCTGACAATGGGTTCGCTGATGCTTCGCCATTGCATGCATCGTGCCTGAAAACATTGTTGAAGGACCACTCACTGTTCAAACGGTGAAAGATTGCTGGTGGTTACAAAGGCAATTGATGACAAGGGGGGAGCCTCAAGCGCAGTGCGCGCGCAGTGCAACTATTTGGGCGTCTGGCCGTACTAGAGACCCATACTTTGAGATACTAGGGGCCCCTCGGGGCATCATGGTGACTCCTAGCAGAGGTTTTGCAAGGTGTAGCACGTTTGGTTCAAGGCATGGCAAGGCGTAGCATGGTTGTGTCAAGGCATGGCAAGGCGCAATGCTCGTGTGCACACATTGATCTATCGTGCTTGCACATATGCTACAGGACTTCATACCCCCCTCCTCCTTTCTTAGAAACACTTTCTTCATGGATTTGACTCTTGGCGATCGGGTGTTCTACACCCGCTCCAACGGCGTGCGAGTTCCTGCCACGGTGGTTGGGATGGCGGGAGATGGGCTCATCCACTTGGAGTACTACCAAGATGCACTACGGGTGGTAAATCGCCAATGCAAGATGGAGTCCATGTGTACTTAGTAGACAATGGAACAGAAAGACAGTTCTGTGTTCTTGAGGGTGGCGACCAATGCGCTGTTCATGGCTTTTCCAGTTGTGCATGATGTGTGTTATGTGAAGGGAAGGTAGTTTGCAACTTTCTTGAGCTGGGGCAGTTTGGGTCACCTAATTCTAAGGGCGCTTCCAAGGGGTTTGCTTGGGGGCTCTTTGGGGGGAACATAGTCTAAAAGTAGCGCGCAGTGCGCGCGCAGTGCAGCGCGTAGTGCGCGCGCAGTGCAAAGATTCCCCCAAGCAATCTTGCAACCACCCGCAATCAGGAATTAACACCAACCCTCTAGGAATTAACTGCAATCCATCAAGAATTAACAGCAACCACCAAGAAGAAAAAGCAATCCACAGCATCAACAGCAAGCCACCAGGAATTGACACCAACCCTTAGGGATTCAACAGCAACCATCTAGGAATAGACAGCAACCACCAAGAAGTAAATGCAACCACTAGCAATTACCAGCAAGCCACCAGATAGCAAAAAGGCAAGGATAGCATTCAAGAAAAAAAACATTTCAAGCAAAATTCCCATAAAAAACAAGTGGAAACAAGCCAAAAAACACTTTAATATCCTAAGTCTACACTGGTAAAGGCAGGCTCACAGCATGTGGGTGCAAAATTTCCCACAGCAAATTCGGGACTGCATGCTAAATGAACCCACCTCTTCCTGTACGCACGGTTTCATGTTTTGCAGACTTCTTGTTGGGCATGGAGGTGATCTTTGTAATCTTGATCACGGTCGGTGTGAATGTCATCGTCTCTCTCGTGGTACTTGTGCCCATTCTCTGGTGCCTGGTCCGGCGGTTCACACCGTCAAGTTGCCCTCCATTCTTCCGAAGGAACAGGCCATTTTCTGTCAAGTCCGACCCCCTCAATCCGACACACGCCAGACCACCACTCAACATCTTCTTGATCCGTCACGGGGAGAGCACTGCAAATGAAAATGATGAAGTGTACAGGGCGACTCCAGATCATCAAGTTCCGTTGACAATGAGAGGTATGACTGCAGCTGTTGTTCTCACTGCAACGGCAACAACAACGACAACAACGATGACATTGACAACAACAAGAGAAGCGACCCGCTCATGAAACTCTCGCTGTGGTAGTTGTGGTTACTCCTGCTGCTGCTGCCGCTGTATTGTCGTGTTGTCAGGGTGCTCGCTGGCGTTACCAAAACAACTGTTCCGGTGGCCCGTGCCACTCATGCTGTGCTACTCCTTCGCCCTATGTCGTTTTCCTGGCTTGCCCCCGGTAGTTTCTCCGCTGGGCTGTGTGCACCCCGGGACTTTCGACCAGAATTGCAAAGGCCCAAGTCCAATGGCCCCCGAGAGGCTATCGTAAGCCCCTGAAGTGGCATAAAAGGAATTGCGAGTCACTGTTGAGTACCCCGTAACCAACGCACGGACGCAATGTCGTTCGAAGGCGTGCAGTGCAGACTGGGCGCCTGAATGCCGAACTGCTCCAAAGTGTGCACGGGTTGACGTGCGCGTACATCGCACGTGCCACGCCTGCGGGTCGCCCTGTGATCGCGACCCGGGTGCCGGCAGTGGCTTGATGGGTCTGCCTCCGAGACCCGGGCAGAACGGCGGTTGACAGTCCCGGACAGCGGATGACCCAACAGCAGAACGACGGGGCAGCAAAGCAGGAAAATGACACAGCGCGAAACGTCCCCAAAGCAGGGAGCAGCAGGCGCAGCTACATCACGTTTGCCGTCCAGGAGCCAAAAATGGAGAGGGAAGTGATCACGGACACGCGAGCCCACATTCCCAAGCAGCCCGCGGCATCCGGGGCTTCCCATGTCCCCCCCCCCCCCCGTGCCCTTCCCGAACGGAAAGCCACGACAGTGCAACCCCGTGCCCCAAGCAATTGAACAGCAAGAGTGGCACGGGCCGCCGCCTTGCGCACCACCGATGGGTGACACTTCCTGAACTGGAGCCTCCGGGTCCAGTCTTTTTTCCCACTTCATTTGTGGTGATGGGCACCCCCCCCCCCCCCCCAAATCCTTCAGTGCCTTCAATGGCAAAAGACGGACAGAAATCCTGTGCAGCATTGCCGCCGCCGGTGTGGAAGGGACGCCAAGGGGCAGAAGCAGCACCTGAGAGCAGAGGGTCCCACTCTCACCGAGTAAAAAGACGTTTCCCCACCGTCCGTTGACCCAAACACCGCAGACAATGCCCCCCTGACAAACCAACACCGCCCACAAGTCCCAACCTGTGCACTTCCCATTGCCACCCCCCCCCCCCCCCCCTCCGACCGACCAAGGGAATGGGAAGGGAAGGAATGGTGTGAGGCCGATGGGCACTGTGGCCTACGGAGGGAAAGGCCAAGGGAAGGGAAAGGGAAGGGGAGAGGGAAGGTTAGGGCATGGAGGAAGAGGAAGGTCAAAGGGTGGTGAGAAGCTGATGGGCACCACCGCCTATGGAGGGAAAGGGTCCAAGGGAAGGACAGCGAATGGCGATCGGCCAGTAGGCGCCGCCAGCTGCAGACGAGAACAACACACCATGGCGTCATGCCAACCCCCCCCCCCCTCCTGAGCACGCACGCCATGATTCCCCAGGCAATCGCATGGCAGTGGACGCAGGGCAGTTCCTGAATGACTTCTTCACGAACAAGTACGGGACCCCCGCGAAAATGGGCAAGTGCCGGATGTACGTATCGCCGTTTCTGAGGACGCGCTCCACCGCCGAAGGCGTGCTCATGGGCTGCAGCAAGTGGATCAGTTCGGTGCGGGAGAGTGTGTACCTTGTGGAACAGGTCCGTGTCGGGTTTGTGGGGTCTACGGTGGTGTGGCCTGTGTGTGAGGCCTGCGAGGGTGAGAGGGCAGGCGCAGGGGGGGCGTTCAACTGGGGAACCGGCCCCCCTCCAGACCCCGAAACCTACGCCCCTGGGGAGAAGCACAGCAGCGTTACGGCTCGTTGGGTGCTTTGGGGTCCTGTTCATGCGTCTGCCAGAATTTCCTGATTTTTTTGTCCAGTTACGGGGAGTGGTCAGCAGTTTGTTGCCTTTACTTATGGGGAGTCAAAAATGCCAGAATTGAATGGGGAATTTAAGAATGCCGACAAAATAAACCCCCCCTCCCACGGTGTCAAACGAGCAACACAAACCCAAGAAATAGGGATATGGGGAAGGAGAGACGTTCATCTCCACTACGTTGTCCGTCGGTGGTTCCTCCCACACCCTGCCCCTCTCCCCCGTTTTCGAAACGGGCAGCGTGGACACGAGAAGCGCCTCGCCGTTTGAGCATTGATCGCATCGGCCCAGGCCCTCTCTTCTAAACAGACTTGCGCCCCATACTGCAACGGAATGGTGTACTGGAAAGCTGATGATCCTTTTTTTTTTTTTTTTTCAAGGGACTCGGTGATGTCAACAAGACCATGAAACACAAACACAACTCGAAAAGCACCAAATTACAAAAGTGACCCTCCAAAGACAATGCTATGGGGAAGCGCATCCTGTTGGTCATGCCGTGGGGCTCAACCCCTTGGTGCTCCGCCTTCTTCTCTCCCCTTGCGGGCTCAGCCAAGCGGGTGTGAGTCCAGTTGGTTGATTCGGAGGACAGAAAGCCACGGCCTCCACCTGCGGATTTTGCATCCTTGTGCTCCCTCAGGATTGGGGCTTGTTCGAAGGCCCGGGGATCAAAGACGCCGAGGCCAAGTACCCCATGGAGTGGGCCCGGTGCCAGGCCATGGCAGACCACCAGGGCAAGTACTGGGCACGGTTCCCGTCGGGGGAGAGCTGCTACGACGTGTGCTGCCGTGTATCAAACTTGTTCCATGAGCTTCTGGATGGACAGGTCAGCTCAGGGATGCGTTGGACCCACTCCCCTCCGTGGGCGGAGCCTGCGCCGCAGCCGCACTCTGTCTCGCCCCACCCGGACACCCCAACCCCCACAGCCATTGGTCCCAGGTCTAATGGGTTGTTTTTCTCCTGCAACACCTCTGTCCTGCGTCCCTCAGGTGGTAAGGCTAAGTCAGGATTCTTAGAAGAGGTTAACCCCAGCACGGGGCCTCGGGAGCGGTCAGGAAGGTTGCAGGGGGTCGGCAGAAAGGAACGGCATTGCATGTGCAATGGAAGGCTCGTCCACGGCTGCTGCAGCCACTGTCCTCGCCTCCCCACCCCTTTGGCACTTCTTCATATGCCTTCACACCCCTTCACACTCCTTCACCATTCGCACGCCTTCACAGCCATTGACAGCTGTTCACACAATGCCACATCTGCCCACATCCATTTGCACCCCATCACACCTCCTCGCATCTCTTCAACCCCCTTACCCCCACCCCCCCCCCCCACCCACCTGCAGCTCGCTACAAATGGCGCAGAGCGCAGAAGATATTACTGCAACGCACTACCGGCAAGTCACACATTGGTGAGCTAGCACCCATGGCCTTGTGAGACATTCACGTTGCTGGTTGTGGTGAGCACCTCCCAGCCTGGGGTCTTCGTGATGACCGCATACTGGGCACTGGTCAGGCCGTCAGGGGAGGACGCCATGGGCAGAAGTTGCATTCTGGATTCCCACCCAGGCAGGTGGATGCCCGCGGCAGTGCGGATGCCCGCAGTAGTACGGATGCCTGCTTGGCATAGCAGAAGGTTTAAGGGCAAGAGGCCAATAGGCGCCGCCACAGGCTAACAGAGCCAACCACCAAGGCCTTGTGCCCCCCCCCCCCCCTGACATCCTGCCGACGCCGGTCAATTGGCGTGTTTGGCAGCCATCGATGACACAGACTATATCATTCAGGACGAAGTGGTGCTGAAGAGTGGAGTTCCAGAGGCTGCCTCCCTGTCGTACGACCTCTTCAAGGACTGTAACTCGTCTGAAAAACTTGCTGCCGTCCTTTACGGCAGTCGCCCCAACGTTGTGCTCGTTGGGGAAATGACTGAATATGACAAAATCCAAAATGCAATTAAGAGACTGCTTGCTGATTTGCCCATGCTGGGCCGCTTTGTTGCAATCCTGCTTGAACTTGTCAGCGATGATGATGACAGGCCATCATTCCTCAATCGGGCACTCGCCCTCAACTCAAACTTGCCTTTCGGTTGCGACAAGCTGCAAATGGCGGATAGGTCCCTCATGCACATACGCACACATGATCGATTTGATGTCTGGATTGCAAGCAGCACAAGGGATTCCAGGAACCTATCTCCGCCCCCAACGTACAAACTCCTGCGGCTTATGACACCTGGGGCAGAAGTTGACAAGGTGGTGTTCCACGAGCCAGATGTGCGGGATAGCCAGTACGCCGTGCAGGTCCACAATGACCTAATCAACGGGCTGTTGGGGTCTATTGGTCTGAACTCTGATGAAGTCCATCTCCTCCCGGGAACAGACCCACGAAACTCAAAGCTGTTCTTCACGGAGCTAAATGAGGAACAGGTGAATACCGTGGTATCACAGTTCGGATCCAAGCCAAGGTTCCAGATCCAGCCAGTGGAATGGTATCGTGGTGCCAACCTGACCAACATGTCTGCTGTCTATGAGGTATGGATCAAGAAGACGCACAAGGAAACATGGTCTCCCATGCTGTATGCCTCAGTTCTCGCAATGTTTTGGACAATCCCGGGCGTTTTGCAGGCACAATCGCCAGTGAAAATCCACGTGCTGGGGCCCAGTAAACTGCTGCTGGGTCTCACAGAAACTGGGCACTCACTGTTGAAGACAAGGTACCGTGAACTGGTGGCTGCCATCGGGGCCGTCTTCAAGGACCTGAGGACACGACAGTTCCTCGACAGGGATATCATCTCCAAGCCCACAGTCCCCTCGACATGGAAGAAGGACCTTGTAGGCACAGTGTACATTCTGGATGTTGCACCGTGGTGGTATCTCTCGGACCTGACTGAGGCCCTTGCTCCTTCAGTACACTGCCGGTACATCGCGGACCGCGTCAGATGGAGTGTTGGGGAGATGCGCACTGCCAAATGGCGGTTGACCGGGGAAAGTGTGACACAGCTGATTGGAAAGATCTACTTGTCGGATTCTGGGATGCCTCCGATGTTTGTGATTTCCGAGGCGGATTATGAGGCGCGGAAAAGGCGAATCACAGATCGGCCCAGAAACACAAACGATTCAAAGACACGCAGGCAAGGCCTAATCACGGCGGGAGAAATGGCCAAGGCCATGGAGTTGGATGACCACGTTGACAAGGTCATCGGCTCCCTCAAACGCAAGCGGGACTTGAAGGAAGATGAGGCTTCGTCGTCCAATGGAGCAGCGCGATGACGTCAACATCAAGCATCCCTCTGAGCAGCACGCTCAGAGTACTGTCCCAAAATATCAATGGGTTTCAAACGAAAATAACCATGAGAAAGCGTAAGCAAAAGCGCATAGTGGCCCTAGGGTCACTGCTGCGGTCCCTGGAGGTGGACTTCTTCGCCATCCAAGAGCTCCACTTCGTCACGGTGGAGGATCGTCAAGCGGGCATGCAGTGCTTATCAAAGTACGGGTATGGCCTGGACGGACCACTTCATGAAGAAGGAAGGGGAGGAGTGGCACTGGCGTGGAAAACATCCAAGTGGACACTACAATCAATGAAGTTCTTGTCTCCCAGGGCGCTGAAAGCCTCACTGTCGAGTGGTCCACTGGAGATTACCATAGTTGTGGTCCACTTCCACCACAAGCACACGCGTCGACAGTCGCAATGGAAAGACATCGCCAAGGAGTTACAGGGACCGAACCTGATTTTATGTGCTGATCACAATAGTTTAGTTGTAAAACACAGGGACGCTCTTGCGCCCCCAGAGTTTGAGCATGACACGTCCTTACGTGCCAGAGACCAGGAGGTGACAACCTTGGCAAAAGCGGGTCTGCAGGATGTCTGGGTGGACATCCACTGTCCAACCCTGACGGACATCAAGGACAAGGAATCATCATGCCCGACGGGCTTCACATACGGCTACCCTCGAGAAGGAGAGCGACTCGATCCGCAGAGGCTACGCCGTATTGACCGCATCCACACGACATCCGACTTGTTGAGCCTGGCGACCAGCGTGTACCCCATGTTTGCTGCCAACTCAGACCACAAGGCAATCCTGGCTGAATTCACACCCCCGTCCTTCGACACAGAGGACACAGTTCCCAGATTCTACTGCCCAGAGACCATCCTTCAAGACCCGGAGGCAATGGAAGATCTGGAGACCTCTCTCAAGTCTATCAAATCAACAGGAGATCAATGGTGGGAAGAGGCGCTGAGCTGCATCCAAAAGAAGGCGGTCAACCATCAAAGGGAACAAAAAGCAGTCGGTTGAGCTACAAGCCCTACGGTTCCTGCGTGGCTCCACAAGAGACTCTGTCACACCAGCGGTCTACCAATTTCTTTCATCACTGGGGATTGCAGCGACAGATGCAGCAACAGCCTACACCCTCCTGGTGGGGGTGTATGAAAAGGCACAGTGTGACAGAACGGGCATGGAAACACTCTCCAAGCTCAAGGGGGTGATCACGACGGGGGAAACTTTAGGGGATCTGAGAACGCAAAGAAACGAATTGTATCGGTTAATGCGGGAGCTGCAAGAGCGAAAGAAACTTCAGAAGCTGGTATCTAGGACAGGCTCAGCAATACGGGGAGCAAAGGCGGTGGCAAAAGAGCTGGTGGACCATTGGGATAAAGTGTCCACCCCAACGGGATCCACGGAAGAAGAATGTGTGGCCTATCTGAAGTCGTTAGGAGTGGAGCAGCGGTTACGCAAGGCAGGTCGACTCCTTTTCAAGCAACTATCCCTGGACATAGTCCATGAAGGCCTTAAGAGGCTGAACAGCAACAGCTCCCCTGGATTGGATGGTTTCTCGGCAAAATTCTTCAAGAGGTTCTCGGGCATCTTCGAACCACAAATGTATGAATCACTGAAACACTTCCTCGACGTGGGCAAAATGCCGGAGACATGGACCTCGGGAGTGGTGACAATGATCCCCAAGACAAAGGCAATGCAGACACCAAACTCGCTCCGACCAATTGCGTTGCAAACTACAAGGCAGAAGTGGCTCACCAACATTCTCCTGATCCAGTTAGAGGATGTACTTCTTCACTGCATCCCGTCACAGCAAACAGGTTTCCTTCGCCACAGAAGCATACTCTAGCATGTCTACGGGTCACGGGCACTCTGGGATGGCTTACGTGAAGGAGCGGCGTTATCAGTAGATTTCAGAAATGCTTTCTCCACGATGTCTCACGAGATGGTGTCGGCGGCACTGGGTCTAATGTGCATACCATTCCTGTACATCCGTCTGATACTACATCTTTTACGTGCACCGTATCTATACTCGGTTGGAAAAGGATATGTCCCAGGTGTCTGACACCACCCAAGGGCAGGCACGCGCCAGGGGGATCCACTCTCCCCGGCGCTGTTCTCCCTGGTGGCATCCTTTGTGATTTTCCCACTACAAGACCTGGGTCCAGGGCTGACTGTCATGATGTATGCAGACGACCTCATCATCTTCTTGGATGGACGAGCCAACCCACAACTGCTGAAGAGGGTATGGGAAGTGGTGTCTCGTTTTGGACAGTTTTCGGGGCTGAAGGTCAACCTGAGCAAAACGGCAGCGATAGTTCGCAACTGTGGGGGAATGGAGTGGGCGAGGTGCTTTCGGGACATTGGAGTGGACGTCAAAAATTTTGTCAAGTATCTGGGTGTACGCTTGGGGAATATTCGGCACCAACAGGATGACCAAGGATGGGGGCTGACGATAGAGCAGGCTTTCGCACCAGCACTGCAAGAGGCCTTCCGTCGCGCAAGGGTGGTATCCACGCTGCAACTGTCAATGGACGAACGTGCATTCATGCTGACATCATGGATCCTGCCGGTCGTGGCCTGGGTATCCAAGGCATACTACGCCCCAGTCTCGGTGATCAGACAACTGAAGTTGGTGTACCACGTGACTATGGGTACCAACAGCTGGGGAATCACCCTGCCAATCCTTTCACGACCAAGAACGCAAGGGGGACTGGCACTGCCAGAGCCAATGCTGTTTCTTATGCACCAGGCAGCGGCTCCGTTCGTCAAGCCTTCTGGGAGAGCCTCACAAATTTCCCGACAAGGCAGTGGAGACCTTCTATGCATGGGCAACAACCATCGGGTTCACACCATCCAAGGACAACCTTCCATATATTCAACTGGGCATGGTCCGAACGGCCGATCTAACGTTCTTGGGATGGTCGGCAAAGGCACACTCCAATATCCAGCGAGTAGCCCCGCAGGTGGCCCCCCCGGCAAACCGGGACCGCCTGCCGTTGTGGCACTCTGTGTACTTCCGAAATGAGTTCAATTGCTCCTACTACAACACGAAAATGATCCGGCAGGGGGTGCTGACGTGGGGTCAATTCCAATCCTTGGAGGACGCAAGATTGTTCAATGCACTGCCTCGGACATGGAAAGGGGTCTACAATCATGGCGGACGACTCCTGAACAAAGTCCCGTCACAAGGGGGGTTTGATACCCCCGCAGTCCACGCCCAAAACTGGACCAGGGCATGGCTGCTACAGTTTTACGCCTCTCAGCCAGGGGTCCGCGACCCGCAAACACCGGAGGTATGGGAACAGTTGGCACAGGCATAGCTACCGCCGAGGGTTTGGGACTTTGCGCAAAAGGCGCTGTGGCACAAACTGACTGTACATGCAAGAGTCTACAAGAGGTCAGGCACTGACAAGTGCCCGGTGTGCTCACAAAAGGAGACGGTTAAGCACGCGATGGTCGAATGCCCCATGTTCAAAGCGGCGGCGGCGGTTATACAGCACTACTATGGCCAGGTGGAAACTGATAACGGGACATCGACAGTTTGAGACATGACGGAGTCCGACAACCAGGAATGGTTACTGAACATGAACCAAGGCTGGGCAATGTGGTCAGCAAGAAGTGCCCACTGGCGGTACCGATGCGAAGTCAAAGCAGGAGCGTCACCGGTGTTCACGTCTTACCTGACAACATGGCTAAGGGAGCTGTGTGAGTGGGTGGGATTTTACACAGGAGAGCGCAGGGAACAGTGGAGAGGCTTTCAAAAGTCACTGGAGCAACTTCGAGATACCGGAGTGCAGCCGCGACAAGGGGAAGTACAAGTTCATGGGGGATTGAATGCATGGTGGCAAACACACACGGAGTGCTTCACTCAAGAGAGATCAACCAACAATCACAGTTGGCAAAGGGAAACGGAATCACGCCCGAAGCGCCCGAGGCAGGCAGGCCCGGGAGTGCTACAAGGAATGCAAGATCTGATTGCAGAACTGGTGGCGAAGGGCTACATGATAGTGTACACGGACGGATCGTCGAAAAGACTGGGCCACAAGGACATGCGCAGGGCCGGGGGCTTTGGCGTGTTCGCAGCGGAAGATGATCAAGGACCAGAGGTACGCTTCTGCGGCTACGTACCAACACGTCACAGGCAAACAAATAACGGAGCAGAGCTTTGGGCAGCCGTAGAAGCCTTACAGGGGTTCTGGGTGCCAAAACTGGCAATCCTCACCGACTCGCAATACCTGCAGCTGGGAGCGAGTGGCAGGGCCCAACACTGGAAGTCAAAGGGATGGACAACCACGTCTGGAAAGCTACAGGTCCACGTCCCAGTCTGGGAAATGCTGCTCCAGGAAATGGCGACGCCGGGAAGGGAAGTCAGGTGGGAGCATGTCCCAGCTCATGTCAACGTGCAGGGAAATGAGGTGGCGAATGGATTGGCGATGGAAGGCATGTGTTCGAGCCCACTGTGGTCTCAGCATGTTGCTCCAAATTCATCATCAGGGTCAGAGTCCACGGTAGGCTTGAGGGGAGGGTCGGGATCAGAGTCAGAGGACACCAAGGCACTCTGGTCATCCTTGGGTATGGTACCCATGGACAGTGATGAACTGACAGAGGAAGCATCCGGGGAGCCAGCGCCACGTGAAATGGGACCATACTCCTCAAGCAGTACAGAAAGTGAGGAAATGAGGACAGGACACACACACCAGGGAGTACTGTTCAATGAACTGTCAGCAGCGGACACACTGTCCTTCAGCACTGATGTGAGCGACACCAGGCGGCAGCGCAAGAAGCGAAGGCTCAGGAAACGCAGGAACCCAGGACAGGGTCGATAATGACAGAGCCAGTAGCCCCTGCATAATGGTGCGGACATTTCACAGGTCTCAAGCACAACAATGCATGCATGTCTGAAATCTGCGTTCTGACGCAGAGCTTTTCGTCACGCGAGCTGCGTTTTATCGCGGTGAGCAGCAGCACACAAAAGAGACCACCAAGCAGCTGAACGCCGCGTCCTGTCGCGGATAAGCACCCAGGCGTAATGCCGCCTGGAAGGACACAGCAGGAGAAGGGATCACATCAGCAGCGGTATGGCCCATACACACACATCCAGCCAACCCCAAAGAAGGTCAAGCCTCAGCAAGAACGCCAGCGTTTCAAAGTGCAAGCACTGAGCCAGCTAGACGCCATTGCGAATGAAGGACTGCAAGCAGTTGAAGCAGAGCTGACCACAATGGCCGGGGCCCGCAACCAGCAGATCTGGCTCCGATTGGACCAACCACATGACACCAGGATGCACTGTGAGATTGTGGACAACCATGGGGAACCATTGCTGATGAGCAATCAGGAGCTCTACTCGGTGATGGTCCAGATCAACTGGACCCTGAAGTCTCAGGCTCTGGCGAACATGCAGGTCCAGTGGCGACCCAAAAGTGCAGGCAAGTGGCAACCGTTCCAGTGGGAGGCGATCCTCCACTGTCCGACGGCAGAGGGACACAGAGCGGTGCCCTCCTCGGTGAGCAGAACTGGAGATTGCATGCATGTGTGGCTGGCAGGCCGAGCGGACCTCTTGCGGCTGTTCCAAAGAACGCTCTTCAGGCAGGCGGACCCGGTACCCGGGGACGCTGTGCGGTTCCTCTACACGCTGCTGAACACCCCCCCTTGCGAAAGAAGATACGCATGACAGGGGGTGACACACAGGAGAGAAAGAATGGGGCGCGTGGTGCAGATACCCAATCGTCGTGGCCCAATGGATACACCACACCTCTTCTGTCCTGTAGAGGATGGTTCGAACCCCGGGGGGGATAGAGATACACCAAACGACCCGAACCCCCTTTTCTGAGCGAGAGGGGGAGAGAGAGAGAGAGAGAGAGAGAGAGGGTAGGACACAGTGGGAAAGGAACAGAGAGGAGCAGCAGAGAGGAGAGAGAGAGAGAGTGGGACACAGGAGAGAGAGCAAGAGAGAGCAAGAGAGAATGGGAGGGAGAGAGTGGGAGAGAGACCCACAGAGCAAGAGACGGGGGCTAACTGGCGCAAAGGGAGGGTGGTGGGTTCGAGCTGACCAGGGTATATGGGACGCCAAGACAGCACGGAACAGTCAAGTGGTGAAAAAACAGGGCGCCGTAGCGCCCCTGAGCCACAGGCTCGACACGTCGTCACGTGTTGAAAGGCCGAAGCATGACTGGGGCTGCGAGAGTGCGGCCCAAGTGAGGCAGTTGGACGCCAGTGGGCAAGGTAAAGTGGGCAGCATACGCATGCATGGTGTGGAGCAGAAAAGGTAGGCGCCACACACAGTACAGCAATGATCTGTTGAGATACCTGACAGCAGGAGCACATGCTGAAATGTTGAGACGCCTTTGCGCCACCAAAGGCGCCTTTGCGCCCCTGAGGCACGAGTACGACACGTCCTCACGTGCCAGGGAATGAGTGCAAGACAGGGGCACGACCTGCAGGGCAAGGGTTAGAGTCTAACCGGCACTGTGGGTGGGTGGTGGGTGCGAACTGACCTCACTGTTCAGAGGAACAGAGCCAATGCACAGTCAGCAACCACCTGGTGTGGTATAGAACTGGTCTACGCTGCAGTGCAGCAAGCATAACACTGAACAATGTGGTTATGACCATGCGCCTGTGACACGGGGGCGTATGCGAACCCAGTTTCCGTTGCCTCATGGCCCCTGACATCCTTTGACACAGCCCTTCGCACCTCTCCAAACTCTTTGATCTCTCACACCTCTTCACACCCCATCGTACCTTGTTGTAAGCCGCTTCACGCCAGTTAACGCCCCTCCATCTCTCTGCACACCCTGTGTCCTTCCTCATTTCGCATTCCTTCTCATTCAAAACCCAGCAGCTCCCCCTCACACCCCTTCGCGCCCCTTCACACCACCACACACTGCTGCAATTTTGGGCTGCAAGGAATCCATGAGTTGCATATGGGTATTTCTGTGCTCCCATTGTCACCAAAGGATGGCCTAAGCATGGCCCAAGGCACCCAGGGCTCATCAACGGTTTCCCAAAAAGTCGTGATTTTCCAGCCAACCCATGCCTCCTGAAAACTCCTAATTCCTCACAAACCGGGTGCCAAAGGGGGGCTGATGGGGGAGGGAGGGAGGCGAGCCAGGGGTAGAGAGGACGTGTAGTGCGGTTCATCTGATTCGCTGGGATGTTCCCACTATTCTGTTCACTGAGTGGCGGGTTGCAAGCAAGGGACCACACCAGAAGGTACCGAGCTCGAGCCCCAAAAGGGTCATGTGTAATAAAGCTCAGATGTTCTACGTGCTGAGGTCTTCTGGATGACCCCGCGAGCCGAAATGCACTGCTGAGGCTTCGCTGGGAAACGCCGGGATATTCACCCGCGCGACCCGCGACCGGGGATCAAACACACCGAGGACCGAGTATTGCACGCAGCCGCCGACCCTCAGTATTCCAGAAACGCACTTGAGGAAAATCTGGAATCTGGAAGGTTCACGCGGTGGTGGGGTTGTCTGAGTGCTAGTGAACAGGACGCATGGGCACGCAGCGCCTGCACTTTTGATCCGTCGCATCGGCTGCTGCTCAGAGTCTGCATTTCTGCCGCCTTTGTACCGTGCATTGGGGGGGTGTCGCAATCAGGCGTGTGTTGCATCGGGGGGTCACCCCCACCTCGTGGCCCACCGCCACTTCAGGACCACACAGACGATCCCATTAACAACGTCATCCTGGTGTCCCATGGGGTGACCATCCGAGCCTTCGTGCTGATGTGGATGAACAACAGCCCAGAGTGGTTCAACCAATCCGTGAATCCCCCCAACTGCTCGATCTGGCATTTGGATGGCGACGCGGACCAGGGTTTCATCTACAGCGGCTTCGATCGCAAGGGAGAACAGGTGAGCCTGGAGAAGCTCGTGTGCCCCAAGGATCATCAAAAGGAGCACTGGGCGGCGTACGACTCGAAGTGCTTGACGCAGTACAAGCCGCATTCTTCCATTTGGGTCCACCAGAATCAAAGTCTTCGCGCACTGAGGTCTGGCCTCTCACCAGTGTGCATGCTTCCCATGTGCAACCCATTCTGTCCGCAGCAATGGAACAATCGTGCAATAGGGCTAGTAGGATTTGTGTGTGTAGAGGTGCGTGTGTGTTTGTGTGCGTGTAGGTCAGGTACGACTTGCTGCATCCCTCCATTGTACAGCCAACTAGTCTGGCAGACGGCTGGTCGTTCAAACTGGGCCCTCCGTTGATGCCCCCCCTGCCATGCATACCAAGGGTACTTGTCGAGCATCTTTTGTAGCACACTGGCAAATGCCAAACATAGGATGACAACGTGGTCCAATTAAATTTAGTCCGCTGTGGCACCGGATCAAGTATCGGTGGCATAAAGGTACGTCGTGCGTACCATGCATTGGGCCGTGATTTAGGCGTATGCGGCAAGTAAGCATGGTGTGCGGACCACCATCAAAGCGGTACACACTGTGAGCCACGGGCTCCCGGCCGAAAAAGGCACCAGTTACACGGATGCAGGACTGGCTGTGCCAGCACGTATTCTGGAGAGATGGGGCGCAAGCTAAAGCGCCCGATTAAGGCCCAGGGGACCAATTGTTACCCAGACCCGCAAAAGTTTGAAACGTCACAATTTTCGGTGAAAACCACCCCCTTCTTTCAATCCTTTGTGTTGGTTGATGTTGCTTACTACTTTTGTTTTTGTTGTTTGGCAATGCAGGCCGTGGTTCCCCACTTGCTTTGTACCAAAATCTAGCAAACATTCAATTCAATTTTTTTTCAAAATGTTTTTTCACTTTGTTTCGATAACCAGCCATGCAACCAATTTTTCTGAAACAGTGCCTTGCAATTTGGATTATCTTTTGCTCTTTTGCTTTGTTGTCATCTTTTTTCAATGGTGTTTTCATTGTTGTACTGCTTTTTTCGGTGTCCACCGTACCGGACTGAAAACTGCATTCTTGACCTGCCTTTTCTTTCGGAAAAACACAGAAGTCTGGTGAAATCCCTCCACGAAAGAACACACAATGTGAAGCACAAACTGTTGTCGTTGTTTTGTGGTGTCGCACAATGCAACAGCAGGACAAATACGCAAAAACAGGAGTGCAAGCGGCCGATGGAGGCCCACAAAGTGGCGCTTCAGGCCACAGCATCAAGATCGGCCCCCAATGTAATGCATTGTGCAGATCCACACCGCAGCCACAGCCATTCCATACAATACCACGGAATGGCATTGAAGCATGCGGTGGTGCGCTTTGCAATGCATCGATCATATTACCCCATGACGTGACGTGGCATGCTCAGGGTCCCTCGAGCCGCAGACCCTCAATGCGCAGAGGCGACGAAGGACAGCGTGGAACAGGTGGAACATCTTTCAGACGTCGAGTCCCCCACCATGTCCGACACCGTGTTGCCCAACCAGCCCCAGCCCCAGCCATCTGATCAGGCCGCGGCGGCTGACGACTGACATGCATGGGCCTCTGGTGAGGTCCATTCGCAGTATTTTGCAGGATCTCCCTCCCTCCCTCCCTCCCTCCCTCCCTCCCTCCCTCCCTCCCTCCCTCCCTCCCTCCCTCCCTCCCTCCCTCCCTCCCTCCCTCCCTCCCTCCCTCCCTCCCTCCCTCCCTCCCTCCCTCCCTCCCTCCCTCCCTCTCGCCCATTGCAGCCCCCCGTCCATTGCGTAAGTTTTGCATGTGCACCTCGTTTTATTTGATATGCCTGACCCCCTGCCATCCGCAACCGTCCGGCACCGCCCAAACAGTGACGGACCCGGGGCGTTTCCATCGCGATCCCTTAGCTTTTCCCTCCTGACTGTTTTCTGATGCCCTGGTCTTTGTGCGCCTGCGACGGCGCTGCTCCGACGGTCCGATTGACTTGTGCTGGCCCATCTGCAACCTCTTGGGCTGTGTTGGCGGTGATTCAACAGGACGAGGGCGGGCAGTCAGTGAGCAGCAGCCAAGACACTGTACACTGATTCGTGCCTGTTTGTAGCGTCGCGCGCGCACTTGCGTTTGTGCGTGTGTATGTGTGCGTAGCCTGGGGCGCCCGCGTGCACGCGGGAGCACCATCCCCGTGGTTTGCCAAACCCCTGCGTGTGATGGTGACATAGGGCCGAGGTGGACGGTAGGACGCCCGCTCGCACCGGATCTCCGGGACACCACCCGCCGCAAAAGTGTCTGGAACGGACTTTCGTTCGAGACGCATCCTCTTTTTGTTGGTGGGACTCTGTGAATCCTCTGCCTCCCTGAAACTGCGTGACCAGCGACTGGGACCTCGTCGGATTGCGCTTTTCGGAGACAGTCCCGTGCCCGACGGTGGACCAGGGGTAGGACGTGGGGTGTGTGGGGGTGAGCGTTAGCGCAGAGGGCGCCTGAGCATGTGCCGTCGGGCAGCAAAGTCTATCTCTTTAGACCGGATCAGCCCCCCCCCCCCCCCCCGCGGCACCCGAGAGTTGCCGGAAATGAGTTGTAACTGCATGACGGTGAAGTGTCGCCGAGTAAATCGATTCCAGTCGGCACCTGACGGACGGCTCTGATAAACAGGGTCAGCCTGCCGCAGGCTCCGTCTGTCCTTCTGCCTGCCCGATACAATCTGACCTGACCTGAGAACCGCATGTGTTACCCCCCCCCCCCCCCCCTCTCTCTGTGTGTGTGTTTGCTGGGCTTGGCTGGGCTGGGCTGGGCTGGGCCTGGCCTCTGACCCTGCAGTCTGTGGCACTGCTGCCAGCATGGCAGTGCTGCATGCCCGTTCTTCACAGCTGACGCTGCGGCGGGCTGCTGCTGGACGTCCTGTTCCTCCTGCACCCACCGAAAGGCGCCTAGCGCGTATCATGCACCGCTTTTGTGGCCTGCCATGACACGCGCCTGACGAGAATCTTTGCACTCAGCGCCTTTGTAGTGCCTGTTTGTCACGTTCATCGTTTGTGTGTTTGGCTTTCTGGTCGTCCTGACGAGATTTGAGCACTCGGAGCCTTTCGAAGTGCCGGTTTGTTGCGTTTTGTGTGTGTGTGTGTGTGTGTGTGTGTGTGTGTGTGTGTGTGTGTGTGTGTGTGTGTGTTCCATGTCTACAACTTCTTCTACCTGACACTCATGGCCTGACGAGATTCGTTCCCCGACCAGCGCTGTGCTTTTGTACCGTGCATGTTCGCTCGCTTCGTTAGTGTGTGTGTGTGTGTGTGTGTGTGTGTGTGTGTGTGTGTGCAGCAGGACCTTCACAGTCTGGCCTCGCAGATGAGTGTACCACTGTACTCCGTAGGCAGTATCATCGTCCCGAACCTGCAGCCATCTCAGAAAAGTGCTATTCACAGAGTCACCCGAAAAATGATTGCTTCTGTTGCCAGCCCCGCATGGGAAAAACAAGCCCTGGCTAAGGCCATACGAGTCGTCCGCAGTAGCCCCGTAAACGTCCGCCGCGTTTTTGAGCAACACGCTCGGCGATTCGATAAGTTAGGCGACCAGCCCCCATGCAAGTGTCTCACAGCACCAAAATTCCCGGGGGTCTCCACAGTCATCGATGGGCACATAGCGTACACACCACTGTGGGTACCTACCTCAGACACCTACGCCCGACCCAACGACCCCCTACCCCTCAGAGGCTCCTCCGTCCGCTCCCAACTCCTCTCTGACCTGAAAAAGATGGCGGATCAAATCGGAGCAAGTCTTCCACCCCTCGAACTGATGCTCCCAGACTCCCTGTGGCCAGAGACGGGCCACAAGCTTACACAAGTCAGGAAATTTGCCAAGTCGGTCTGTCAGTCCCACTATGTCCGCATCGTCGACAAGGGGGTGGGAGTCCTATGGGCGTTCTGCCGCCACTGGGTATGGGGCATCATCCAACAGTTCCTGAAGAGCGAAGGCTACACCCCGTCCCCTAAAACCCCAGGCCATGGCCTTCGTCTCTGCAGAGCTCGACGCCAGAGGCTGGGACCGCAACACAGCCGGTCAACTTCCCCTCCTCTATCTCCTGGGCAAATTTAAATCACTGGCTAAGGGTAAATGGCTCTGGCGCGGCATTACCTCCCTCCCCCAACCCCTGCTACCCAAGAAATCGCTGCGCATCGCCGCACGCGCCAACACAGCCTTCCTCCGACTCCTGTGCCAAGAAGTCCCCTGCTGTTTTCTAGCTCAGAGCATCTCAGAAGTAAGCCAATGGTTCCACTGGTTAGACACCATAAACGCCCGGTTCATCAGTGAGGTGGATTGCAAGGACCAATTCAATAATATATGCCCCACTGACATAGAATCCCACCTGACGGCAGCCAGCAAGTGGCTCGCCAAACGCCGCAAGTGGCGCATGACAGATATTGAGTGGTCCATTCACAAAGACTCCAAAATGCTCGACAGAGCGGGACGTGCAAAAGCAACGAAATTCCGGTACATTACCCACGCCCAAATGTCAGACACAATCACGTTTGAAATGCACTGCAATAACTTCATCAGAGCAGTGGGAGGGTTATGGTGCCGCCACGGTTGCATTCCAATGGGCGGTTCTTTTTCAGCCCAGGCTGCCGATCTGCACAGCCTATGGCAGGTATATTCAAATCGCCACCTCCTGCGCCGCCTGGGGTCCCTCACTGTTTCCGAGGCAGGGTTCCCCTACTGGGAGTCCCCGCAGGGGATAACCGCCCTATGTCAATTTAGAGACAACATCTTGATTGCCACCACCAACCCAGACACCGCCTCCCACCCCATCGTCTCTACAGTGTGTAACCTGCTTGGCGAGGCATGGAACCTGGATGTGCTCTGTGAGTGTATGTCGGGGCCAGGGGACCCCTGCAAACATCACTGCCACTCAGCGTCCACCACAGCCCTCGGCTTTGACATGATTCGGGGGGAAACGGGTAAAGGCCTAGCGTACCTACACCCAAGCGCGCTCTCATCAACGTGGGGTCTGAAGAGTGCACCCCCCCTCCTGTCCCCTGCAAGCGCCTACCCTGCTTACCTGCCGGGTATCATGACGGGCGCTTTGAGCAATGCACGCCCTTGGGCCACGACATGGGCGGGGGAGCTCCTGTCCCTCTCTGCTTGGTTACAGATAGCGCTTCTCAGCGGGTATGCATTGCCACAGGTCACCAGGGCGGCGGCGGTCACGCGGGGCCTGTCTACCAGCCCCAACGACCATACAGCCACGACCCGCTACCTGTACACGGTTCGCCACCTCCTCCCCATGCCACACTGCTGCCACCTCACCTTGTGCGCCGCGTGGCTGCGGCGTCATGCACACTGGGCGGGGGACAGCTACAGCAGTTGGCACCTGGACCCATCCCTGTCACCAGACGGAACCACGGGCTTCTGGTGCGGAGACTGGGAAATCCTCCACCTCCACGCCGCCAAAGTTAAACCCAGCAACCATGACTGCCCCCCTTGGGAGACCATGTCTGTGTAACCCATGAATGTGCATGTTTGTGCCACAGACATGTAAGAGGCCTGGAGTGGACCAGTGGTCAGCGACATAGACTCGTCTGCCTATAGCGGAGGTTCGAATCCTCCTATCGTCGTAAACGCACCACCACCCCCTACAACAGCACACGCGGCCAGCGGGTCCACGGGCACCAGCAGCGGGCGGTGCGCCTCGCTTTTTCAGGCAAGACAGCCCCAAACCCCCGGCCCCCTACATGCACAGCAAAAAACGCACCACCGCCCCCTCCGGCAGCGCGCGCCGCTTGCGCGTCTTGAAGCCCGGCAGCGTGGCGAGGGGGGCGCATTCGCTGCAGCCGGGCACCTGCAGCGAGTCTTCTCTTCGGCAGTGCAGCCACGCGCACAGCGAGAATCGAACCGGCGCCTTCACGGCACGAGCCCGGCGATTCAACCGCTGGGGTAGCACACACCACAGCCACAAAAAGCACCATGCACGCATACCAACACAGCGACACCCCACGATGTGCGCCAAAAAGCGACAGCAAAATGCGTCGGATTCACTGACCATGACGGGCCCCTTGGAGTCTGTGTGTGTGTGGTTACACCCGTCTCCAGCTAAGTACCTCCAGAGTAGACATGTAAGTAGCGCTGCGGTTTTCAACAGATCATACAATCATTGGCTAGACAGGGCCGGACAGTGGGCAGGGTCTGTAGTGATCAGCGCACAATGCACTGTGAGATCAAACTCCTCTTCACCGTCACTCCTGTCTCAGAAAGGACCTTGCCTACCTTTTTGTTAATGGCCTGATGAAATTGTCTCGGTGACCAGTGCTTTGCCTTCGCTTGCTTTCGTCTTCATTGACGTCGTGCCCCGCGTTTGGTCCCCACTGGTTTTCCCGCACGAAGTGTGTGTGTGTGTGTGTGTGTGTGTGTGTGTGTGTGTGTGTGTGTGTGTGTGTGTGTGTGTGTGTGTGTGTGGGTGTGGGTGTGGGTGTGTGTGTGTGTGTGTGTGTGTGTGTGTGTGTGTGTGTGTGTGTGTGTGTGTGTGTGTGTGTGTGTGTGTGTAACTGGTACCACTGCAGGCGTCCCGGCTGTCCCACTTTGTTGAAGCTGGTTGATCTGGGGGCGTCGTTATGCAGTGGGTTACCGTCAGCCCACCCCCGAG
>OZ038385.1:75138406-75169696 GCA_964036045.1 Eutreptiella sp. 'Long Island Sound 2002'
GCCGCGGGGGGATAGGGACGCCCCGTGGGTTCGCCAGGTATTTTTCCTTCCCCCACACAGCGGCGGTTACACCCGAGTCTCTCCGGTCCAGCCTGGGCCGCGGGGGGATAGGGACGCCCCGTGGGTTCGCCAGGTATTTTTCCTTCCCCCACACAGCGGCGGTTACACCCGAGTCCCTCCGGTCCAGCCTGGGCCGCGGGGGGATAGGGACGCCCCGTGGGTTCGTCAGGTATTTTTCTTTCCCCCACACAGCGGCGGTTACACCCGAGTCCCTCCGGTCCAGCCTGGGCCGCGGGGGGATAGGGACGCCCCGTGGGTTCGTCAGGTATTTTACTTTCCCCCACATAGCGGCGGTTACACCCGAGTCCCTCCGGTCCAGCCTGGGCCGCGGGGGGATAGGGACGCCCCGTGGGTTCGCCAGGTATTTTTCCTTCCCCCACACAGCGGCGGTTACACCCGAGTCCCTCCGGTCCAGCCTGGGCCGCGGGGGGATAGGGACGCCCCGTGGGTTCGCCAGGTATTTTTCCTTCCCCCACACAGCGGCGGTTACACCCGAGTCCCTCCGGTCCAGCCTGGGCCGCGGAGGGATAGGGACGCCCCGTGGGTTCGTCAGGTATTTTTCCTTCCCCCACACAGCGGCGGTTACACCCGAGTCCCTCCGGTCCAGCCTGGCCCGCGGAGGGATAGGGACGCCCCGTGGGGTCGTCAGGTATTTTTCCTTCCCCCACACAGCGGCGGTTACACCCGAGTCCCTCCGGTCCAGCCTGGGCCGCGGAGGGATAGGGACGCCCCGTGGGTTCGCCAGGTATTTTTCTTTCCCCCACACAGCGGCGGTTACACCCGAGTCCCTCCGGTCCAGCCTGGGCCGCGGGGGGATAGGGACGCCCCGTGGGTTCGTCAGGTATTTTACCTTCCCCCACACAGCGGCGGTTACACCCGAGTCCCTCCGGTCCAGCCTGGGCCGCGGGGGGATAGGGACGCCCCGTGGGTTCGTTAGGTATTTTTCCTTCCCCCACACAGCGGCGGTTACACCCGAGTCCCTCCGGTCCAGCCTGGGCCGCGGAGGGATAGGGACGCCCCGTGGGTTCGCCAGGTATTTTTCCTTCCCCCACACAGCGGCGGTTACACTCGAGTCCCTCCGGTCCAGCCTGGGCCGCGGGGGGATAGGGACGCCCCGTGGGTTTCGCCAGGTATTTTTCCTTCCCCCACACAGCGGCGGTTACACCCGAGTCCCTCCGGTCCAGCCTGGGCCGCGCGGGGATAGGGACGCCCCGTGGGTTCGCCAGGTATTTTTCCTTCCCCCACACAGCGGCGGTTACACCCGAGTCCCTCCGGTCCAGCCTGGGCCGCGGGGGGATAGGGACGCCCCGTGGGTTCGTCAGGTATTTTTCTTTCCCCCACACAGCGGCGGTTACACCCGAGTCCCTCCGGTCCAGCCTGGGCCGCGGGGGGATAGGGACGCCCCGTGGGTTCGTCATGTATTTTACCTTCCCCCACAAAGCGGCGGTTACACCCGAGTCCCTCCGGTCCAGCCTGGGCCGCGGGGGGATAGGGACGCCCCGTGGGTTCGCCAGGTATTTTTCCTTCCCCCACACAGCGGCGGTTACACCCGAGTCCCTCCGGTCCAGCCTGGGCCGCGGAGGGATAGGGACGCCCCGTGGGTTCGTCAGGTATTTTTCCTTCCCCCACACAGCGGCGGTTACACCCGAGTCCCTCCGGTCCAGCCTGGGCCGCGGGGGGATAGGGACGCCCCGTGGGTTCGCCAGGTATTTTACCTTCCCCCACACAGCGGCGGTTACACCCGAGTCCCTCCGGTCCAGCCTGGGCCGCGGAGGGATAGGGACGCCCCGTGGGTTCGTGAAGTATTTTTCTTTCCCCCACACAGCGGCGGTTACACCCGAGTCCCTCCGGTCCAGCCTGGGCCGCGGGGGGATAGGGACGCCCCGTGGGTTCGTCGGGTATTTTACCTTCCCCCACACAGCGGCGGTTACACCCGAGTCCCTGCGGTCCAGCCTGGGCCGCGGGGGGATAGGGACGCCCTGTGGGTTCGTCAGGTATTTTTCTTTCCCCCACACAGCGGCGGTTACACCCGAGTCCCTCCGGTCCAGCCTGGGCCGCGGAGGGATAGGGACGCCCCGTGGGTTCGACAGGTATTTTTCCTTCCCCCACACAGCGGCGGTTACACCCGAGTCCCTCCGGTCCAGCCTGGGCCGCGGGGGGATAGGGACGCCCCGTGGGTTCGCCAGGTATTTTTCCTTCCCCCACACAGCGGCGGTTACACCCGAGTCCCTCCGGTCCAGCCTGGGCCGCGGAGGGATAGGGACGCCCCGTGGGTTCGTCAGGTATTTTTCTTTCCCCCACACAGCGGCGGTTACACCCGAGTCCCTCCGGTCCAGCCTGGGCCGCGGGGGGATAGGGACGCCCCGTGGGTTCGTCAGGTATTTTACCTTCCCCCACACAGCGGCGGTTACACCCGAGTCCCTCCGGTCCAGCCTGGGCCGCGGGGGGATAGGGACGCCCTGTGGGTTCGTCAGGTATTTTTCTTTCCCCCACACAGCGGCGGTTACACTCGAGTCCCTCCGGTCCAGCCTGGGCCGCGGAGGGATAGGGACGCCCCGTGGGTTCGCCAGGTATTTTTCCTTCCCCCACACAGCGGCGGTTACACCCGAGTCCCTCTGGTCCAGCTTGGGCCGCGGGGGGATAGGGACGCCCCGTGGGTTTGCCAGGTATTTTTCCTTCCCCCACACAGCGGCGGTTACACCCGAGTCCCTCCGGTCCAGCCTGGGCCGCGGGGGGATAGGGACGCCCCGTGGGTTCGCCAGGTATTTTACCTTCCCCCACATAGCGGCGGTTACACCCGAGTCCCTCCGGTCCAGCCTGGGCCGCGGGGGGATAGGGACGCCCCGTGGGTTCGCCAGGTATTTTACCTTCCCCCACATAGCGGCGGTTACACCCGAGTCCCTCCGGTCCAGCCTGGGCCGCGGGGCGATAGGGACGCCCCGTGGGTTCGCCAGGTATTTTTCCTTCCCCCACACAGCGGCGGTTACACCCGAGTCCCTCTGGTCCAGCTTGGGCCGCGGGGGGATAGGGACGCCCCGTGGGTTCGCCAGGTATTTTTCCTTCCCCCACACAGCGGCGGTTACACCCGAGTCCCTCCGGTCCAGCCTGGGCCGCGGGGGGATAGGGACGCCCCGTGGGTTCGTCAGGTATTTTTCCTTCCCCCACACAGCGGCGGTTACACCCGAGTCCCTCCGGTCCAGCCTGGGCCGCGGGGGGATAGGGACGCCCCGTGGGTTCGCCAGGTATTTTTCCTTCCCCCACACAGCGGCGGTTACACCCGAGTCCCTCCGGTCCAGCCTGGGCCGCGGGGGGATAGGGACGCCCCGTGGGTTCGTCAGGTATTTTACCTTCCCCCACACAGCGGCGGTTACACCCGAGTCCCTCCGGTCCAGCCTGGGCCGCGGGGGGATAGGGACGCCCTGTGGGTTCGTCAGGTATTTTTCTTTCCCCCACACAGCGGCGGTTACACCCGAGTCCCTCCGGTCCAGCCTGGGCCGCGGAGGGATAGGGACGCCCCGTGGGTTCGCCAGGTATTTTTCCTTCCCCCACACAGCGGCGGTTACACCCGAGTCCCTCTGGTCCAGCTTGGGCCGCGGGGGGATAGGGACGCCCCGTGGGTTTGCCAGGTATTTTTCCTTCCCCCACACAGCGGCGGTTACACCCGAGTCCCTCCGGTCCAGCCTGGGCCGCGGGGGGATAGGGACGCCCCGTGGGTTCGCCAGGTATTTTACCTTCCCCCACATAGCGGCGGTTACACCCGAGTCCCTCCGGTCCAGCCTGGGCCGCGGGGGGATAGGGACGCCCCGTGGGTTCGCCAGGTATTTTACCTTCCCCCACATAGCGGCGGTTACACCCGAGTCCCTCCGGTCCAGCCTGGGCCGCGGGGCGATAGGGACGCCCCGTGGGTTCGCCAGGTATTTTTCCTTCCCCCACACAGCGGCGGTTACACCCGAGTCCCTCTGGTCCAGCTTGGGCCGCGGGGGGATAGGGACGCCCCGTGGGTTCGCCAGGTATTTTTCCTTCCTCCACACAGCGGCGGTTACACCCGAGTCCCTCCGGTCCAGCCTGGGCCGCGGGGGGATAGGGACGCCCCGTGGGTTCGTTAGGTATTTTACCTTCCCCCGCATAGCGGCGGTTACACCCGAGTCCCTCCGGTCCAGCCTGGGCCGCGGGGGGATAGGGACGCCCCGTGGGTTCGCCAGGTATTTTTCCTTCCCCCACACAGCGGCGGTTACACCCGAGTCCCTCCGGTCCAGCCTGGGCCGCGGGGGGATAGGGACGCCCCGTGGGTTCGCCAGGTATTTTTCCTTCTGCCACACAGCGGCAGTTACACCCGAGTCCCTCCGGTCCAGCCTGGGCCGCGGGGGGATAGGGACGCCCCGTGGGTTCGCCAGGTATTTTTCCTTCCCCCACACAGCGGCGGTTACACCCGAGTCCCTCCGGTCCAGCCTTGGCCGCGGGGGGATAGGGACGCCCCGTGGGTTCGCCAGGTATTTTACCTTCCCCCACACAGCGGCGGTTACACCCGAGTCCCTCCGGTCCAGCCTGGGCCGCGGAGGGATAGGGACGCCCCGTGGGTTCGCCAGGTATTTTTCCTTCCCCCACACAGCGGCGGTTACACCCGAGTCCCTCCGGTCCAGCCTGGGCCGCGGGGGGATAGGGACGCCCCGTGGGTTCGTCAAGTATTTTTCCTTCCCCCACACAGCGGCGGTTACACCCGAGTCCCTCCGGTCCAGCCTGGGCCGCGGGGGGATAGGGACGCCCCGTGGGTTCGTTAGGTATTTTACCTTCCCCCACATAGCGGCGGTTACACCCGAGTCCCTCCGGTCCAGCCTGGGCCGCGGGGGGATAGGGACGCCCCGTGGGTTCGCCAGGTATACTTCCTTCCCCCACACAGCGGCGGTTACACCCGAGTCCCTCCGGTCCAGCCTGGGCCGCGGAGGGATAGGGACGCCCCGTGGGTTCGTTGGGTATTTTTCTTTCCCCCACACAGCGGCGGTTACACCCGAGTCCCTCCGGTCCAGCCTGGCCCGCGGAGGGATAGGGACGCCCCGTGGGTTCGCCAGGTATTTTTCCTTCTGCCACACAGCGGCAGTTACACCCGAGTCCCTCCGGTCCAGCCTGGGCCGCGGGGGGATAGGGACGCCCCGTGGGTTCGCCAGGTATTTTACCTTCCCCCACACAGCGGCGGTTACACCCGAGTCCCTCCGGTTCAGCCTGGGCCGCGGAGGGATAGGGACGCCCCGTGGGTTCGCCAGGTATTTTTCCTTCCCCCACACAGCGGCGGTTACACCCGAGTCCCTCCGGTCCAGCCTGGGCCGCGGAGGGATAAGGACGCCCCGTGGGTTCGTCAGGTATTTTTCTTTCCCCCACACAGCGGCGGTTACACCCGAGTCCCTCCGGTCCAGCCTGGCCCGCGGGGGGATAGGGACGCCCCGTGGGTTCGCCAGGTATTTTACCTTCCCCCACACAGCGGCGGTTACACCCGAGTCCCTCCGGTCCAGCCTGGGCCGCGGGGGGATAGGGACGCCCCGTGGGTTCGTCAGGTATTTTACCTTCCCCCACACAGCGGCGGTTACACCCGAGTCCCTCCGGTCCAGCCTGGGCCGCGGAGGGATAGGGACGCCCCGTGGGTTCGTCAGGTATTTTTCCTTCCCCCACACAGCGGCGGTTACACCCGAGTCCCTCCGGTCCAGCCTGGGCCGCGGGGGGATAGGGACGCCCCGTGGGTTCGTTAGGTATTTTACCTTCCCCCACATAGCGGCGGTTACACCCGAGTCCCTCCGGTCCAGCCTGGGCCGCGGGGGGATAGGGACGCCCCGTGGGTTCGCCAGGTATTTTTCCTTCCCCCACACAGCGGCGGTTACACCCGAGTCCCTCCGGTCCAGCCTGGGCCGCGGGGGGATAGGGACGCCCCGTGGGTTCGCCAGGTATTTTACCTTCCCCCACACAGCGGCGGTTACACCCGAGTCCCTGCGGTCCAGCCTGGGCCGCGGGGGGATAGGGACGCCCCGTGGGTTCGCCAGGTATTTTTCCTTCCCCCACACAGCGGCGGTTACACCCGAGTCCCTCCGGTCCAGCCTGGGCCGCGGGGGGATAGGGACGCCCCGTGGGTTCGTCAGGTATTTTACCTTCCCCCACACAGCGGCGGTTACACCCGAGTCCCTCCGGTCCAGCCTGGGCCGCGGAGGGATAGGGACGCCCCGTGGGTTCGTCAGGTATTTTTCCTTCCCCCACACAGCGGCGGTTACACCCGAGTCCCTCCGGTCCAGCCTGGGCCGCGGGGGGATAGGGACGCCCCGTGGGTTCGTCAGGTATTTTTCCTTCCCCCACACAGCGGCGGTTACACCCGAGTCCCTCCGGTCCAGCCTGGGCCGCGGGGGGATAGGGACGCCCCGTGGGTTCGTTAGGTATTTTACCTTCCCCCACATAGCGGCGGTTACACCCGAGTCCCTCCGGTCCAGCCTGGGCCGCGGGGGGATAGGGACGCCCCGTGGGTTCGCCAGGTATTTTTCCTTCCCCCACACAGCGGCGGTTACACCCGAGTCCCTCCGGTCCAGCCTGGGCCGCGGGGGGATAGGGACGCCCCGTGGGTTCGCCAGGTATTTTTCCTTCCCCCACACAGCGGCGGTTACACCCGAGTCCCTCCGGTCCAGCCTGGGCCGCGGAGGGATAGGGACGCCCCGTGGGTTCGCCAGGTATTTTTCTTTCCCCCACACAGCGGCGGTTACACCCGAGTCCCTCCGGTCCAGCCTGGGCCGCGGAGGGATAGGGACGCCCCGTGGGTTCGCCAGGTATTTTTCCTTCCCCCACACAGCGGCGGTTACACCCGAGTCCCTCCGGTCCAGCCTGGGCCGCGGGGGGATAGGGACGCCCCGTGGGTTCGCCAGGTATTTTACCTTCCCCCACATAGCGGCGGTTACACCCGAGTCCCTCCGGTCCAGCCTGGGCCGCGGAGGGATAGGGACGCCCCGTGGGTTCGTCAGGTATTTTTCCTTCCCCCACACAGCGGCGGTTACACCCGAGTCCCTCCGGTCCAGCCTGGGCCGCGGGGGGATAGGGACGCCCCGTGGGTTCGTCAGGTATTTTACCTTCCCCCACACAGCGGCGGTTACACCCGAGTCCCTCCGGTCCAGCCTGGGCCGCGGGGGGATAGGGACGCCCCGTGGGTTCGTCAGGTATTTTTCCTTCCCCCACACAGCGGCGGTTACACCCGAGTCCCTCCGGTCCAGCTTGGGCCGCGGGGGGATAGGGACGCCCCGTGGGTTCGTCAGGTATTTTTCTTTCCCCCACACAGCGGCGGTTACACCCGAGTCCCTCCGGTCCAGCCTGGGCCGCGGAGGGATAGGGACGCCCCGTGGGTTCGCCAGGTATTTTTCCTTCCCCCACACAGCGGCGGTTACACCCGAGTCCCTCCGGTCCAGCCTGGGCCGCGGGGGGATAGGGACGCCCCGTGGGTTCGTCAGGTATTTTTCCTTCCCCCACACAGCGGCGGTTACACCCGAGTCCCTCCGGTCCAGCCTGGGCCGCGGGGGGATAGGGACGCCCCGTGGGTTCGCCAGGTATTTTTCCTTCTCCCACACAGCGGCGGTTACACCCGAGTCCCTCCGGTCCAGCCTGGGCCGCGGGGGGATAGGGACGCCCCGTGGGTTCGCCAGGTATTTTTCCTTCCCCCACACAGCGGCGGTTACACCCTAGTCCCTCCGGTCCAGCCTGGGCCGCGGAGGGATAGATACGCCCCGTGGGTTCGCCAGGTATTTTTCCTTCCCCCACACAGCGGCGGTTACACCCGAGTCCCTCCGGTCCAGCCTGGGCCGCGGGGGGATAGGGACGCCCCGTGGGTTCGTCAGGTATTTTACCTTCCCCCACACAGCGGCGGTTACACCCGAGTCCCTCCGGTCCAGCCTGGGCCGCGGAGGGATAGGGACGCCCCGTGGGGTCGTCAGGTATTTTTCCTTCCCCCACACATCGGCGGTTACACCCGAGTCCCTCCGGTCCAGCCTGGGCCGCGGGGGGATAGGGACGCCCCGTGGGTTCGTCAGGTATTTTACCTTCCCCCACACAGCGGCGGTTACACCCGAGTCCCTCCGGTCCAGCCTGGGCCGCGGGGGGATAGGGACGCCCCGTGGGTTCGTCAGGTATTTTTCCTTCCCCCACACAGCGGCGGTTACACCCGAGTCCCTCCGGTCCAGCCTGGGCCGCGGGGGGATAGGGACGCCCCGTGGGTTCGTCAGGTATTTTACCTTCCCCCACACAGCGGCGGTTACACCCGAGTCCCTCCGGTCCAGCCTGGGCCGCGGAGGGATAGGGACGCCCCGTGGGTTCGTCAGGTATTTTTCCTTCCCCCACACAGCGGCGGTTACACCCGAGTCCCTCCGGTCCAGCCTGGGCCGCGGAGGGATAGGGACGCCCCGTGGGGTCGTCAGGTATTTTTCCTTCCCCCACACAGCGGCGGTTACACCCGAGTCCCTCCGGTCCAGCCTGGGCCGCGGGGGGATAGGGACGCCCCGTGGGTTCGCCAGGTATTTTTCCTTCCCCCACACAGCGGCGGTTACACCCGAGTCCCTCCGGTCCAGCCTGGGCCGCGGGGGGATAGGGACGCCCCGTGGGTTCGCCAGGTATTTTTCCTTCCCCCACACAGCGGCGGTTACACCCGAGTCCCTCCGGTCCAGCCTGGGCCGCGGGGGGATAGGGACGCCCCGTGGGTTCGCCAGGTATTTTTCCTTCCCCCACACAGCGGCGGTTACACCCGAGTCCCTCCGGTCCAGCCTGGGCCGCGGAGGGATAGGGACGCCCCGTGGGTTCGCCAGGTATTTTTCTTTCCCCCACACAGCGGCGGTTACACCCGAGTCCCTCCGGTCCAGCCTGGGCCGCGGAGGGATGGGGACGAGAGGGCCTCCTGGGCTTTCGGACAACTGAGGCCCCCGCCGCTGAGGCGAGGGGGCCTCCTTCGCTTTGGGACCACTGAGGCCCCCGCCGATGAGGCGAGGGGGCCTCTTTCGCTTTGGGACCACCGAGGCCCCCGCCGCTGAGGCGAGGGGGCCTCTTTGGCTTTGGGACCATCGAGGCCCCCGCTGCTGAGGCGAGGGGGCCTCTTTGGCTTTGGGACCACCGAGGCCCCCGCCGCTGAGGCGAGGGGGCCTCCTGAGCTTTGGGAACACCGAGGCCCCCGCCGCTGAGGCGAGGGGGCCTCCTTCTCTTCGGGACCACCGAGGCCCCCGCCGCTGGGGCGAGGGGGCCTCTTTGACTTTGGGACCACCGAGGCCCCCTCCGCTGAGGCGAGGGGGCCTCCTCTTGCTTTCGGCAACCGAGGCCCCCGCCGCTGAGGCGAGGGGGCCTCTTTGACTTTGGGACCATTGAGGCCCCCTCCGCTGAGGCGAGGGGGCCTCCTTTCCTTTCGGACACCGAGGCCCCCGCCGCTGAGGCGAGGGGGCCTCCTTCGCTGTGGGATCACCAAGGCCCCCGCCGTTGAGGCGAAGGGGCCTCTTTCGCTTTGGGACCACCGAGGCCCCCGCCGCTGAGGCGAGGGGGCCTCCTTCGCTTTGGGACCACTGAGGCCCCCGCCGCTGATGCGAGGGCGCCTCTTTCGCTTTGGGACCACCGAGGCCTCTTCCGCTGAGGCGAGGGGGCCTCCTTTGCTGTGGGATCACCGAGGCCCCCGCCGCTGAGGCGAGGGGGCCTCCTTCGCTTTGGGACCACTGAGGCCCCCGCCGCTGAGGCCAGGGCGCCTCTTTCGCTTTGGGACCACCGAGGCCTCCTCCGCTGAGGCGAGGGGGCCTCCTTCTCTTCGGGACCACCGAGGCCCCCGCCGCTGGGGCGAGGGGGCCTCTTTGACTTTGGGACCACCGGGGCCCCCTCCGCTGAGGCGAGGGGGCCTCCTTTGCTTTTGGACACCGAGGCCCCCGCCGCTGAGGCGAGGGGGCCTCCTTTGCTGTGGGATCACCGAGGCCCCCGCCGCTGAGGCGAGGGGGCCTCCTTCGCTTTGGATTCACCGAGGCGGGGGTTTGCGTGTCCCCTCCGCAGACGTGCGGCACTGCGGATTGGGGGGACACGAACGGAGGGTTAGAGGATGGCCCCGCGCACGGACACCTTCGGCAGAAGTGCCGTGCGCCGGGGGAGGGGGGGGGGGCGGGCCACGGACCAAGCCCCCGTGATCCGCCGGCCAAACGCCGCCCAGTCGGTAGTACCTGGCGGCTAAGGGCCCACACCCGTGAGACTGCGTCCCCCTTCCCTTGGGGGGGTGGTGGACCGTGCCGGAAGTGGAGCCGGCGCTCCGCCTCGCCCCCCGTTCCGTGCCCCTGGGAGGGGATCCGGCTACGTGTAGGGCGGGTGCATGCACGTAGCGCGGACCAGGGGACAAGGGGAGGAGACGAAGAGGAGAGCCGCCGCCATGATGCTTAGCCGGACAGGTTGGGGTGAAACCTCCCTCCCGGTCGCTTTCCAGACCGTGGGGGGCCGGCGGGCACCATGGGGATGTGCCGCGGGGGCGCCCTACCGGGGGACCGCATCTCCTCCTCCTCCTCCTGTGTGTGTGTGTGTGTGTGTGTGTGTGTGTGTGTGTGTGTGTGTGTGTGTGTGTGTGATGGAGAGGGATGACTTGGTTGAACCCAGGTTGCAGTGAGCCCCGGGCACCAGTCGCTGAATGTGTCCTGACTGTGTGTTGCTGTGTGTTGGGTGTGTTAGTGTCTGGTCCTGGTCTGTGCTGCAGTTTGCGCTGCAGGATCTGAAGATTGCTCTGGCAAATACTCCAAGTGTGCACCCACTGTTTGTATTGTACTGTATTGTATACTACAAGAGAGAGAGAGTGTGTGTGTGTGTGTTCCGCTTTGTTACTCTGGTTGTCCGCTTTGCGCGCGTGTGTCAGAACGCCGTCTCGTGAGCACTGCCCTGTTTCGTTGTGTCACAGCGCTCGGGTGTACAGTAGGTGCGCTGCGCAACCGGCTGGGCGGGCAGCCTGACGGTGGGTGGGACAAGGCTGTCGACCTGCGACCAATCCCAGGGACGGGGGGGCGTTACTTTCGGGAGCGCGCCGTCCGGGCCGTGCAGAGGCTTCCCCTACGGCCTGTGCCAGCGCCTTCGCTATGTTCATGTGGGCCTTGGTGCCTACCATTGACAGACCCTTTCCCAATTTCCCGGAGTCTTTTTATCGCCGTGTCCATGGCCTTTGATCCGCTGTTTTGCCTGAGGATCGCGGCAACACCTCCGCGCCGCGTGTGCGCCGTCCGGGAGGGAGACGCCAAGGCCGCACGAAAGCAGTGGGCCCCAACGACATCCGAATACAAAGAGCTGCCACGCCGAAGCAAACTCAGGAAGGATACCTCGGAGCTTCGCTGTTGGCTGTTGTTGTGCTGCTTGTGCGCCGGCGTTGGTGCTCGTGTGCTTTCGGTTGTGCCGTGTTGTGGCCCTGGTTTTGGTGTTCCTGCGCTGGTTGCGCCATCACAGCAAAGGCGCAAGCGGCAAGAAAAGCAACAAAGCAGCCGATGGGCCGTAGCAAAGTCGGGACGGAAACACCACAAGCAACGCCGAGGCACCACCGCCCGTACGGAAACGGCACCAGGCCAACAGCGCACCGGCGGTGTGCTGCCATGGGGCACGCGTGCCGTATGCGGTTTTGTGGGGGTGTGTTGTCTCGTGGAAGGGGGCGTAGGTCTACTTGGGGCACCCGCTCGTGTCCCATGCATCAGAACTGCGCACGACTTCTCTGCAACGGGTGTTCTGCGGCATCCCGTTTACTTTCTTATGGGTTGAAGGCGATGAAACACAAGTGGCATTGAGCCGTTGCGGCCAATTGCCTCGAAGCAGCTTTGATTGCCGCGCACAAGACCCCCCCGTGAGTAAGATACAGATCCGGTATGAGCCGTATGGATTTGCTTACTGGGCTCCTCAGTGACTCTGGCGGTTATCAGTGCTTTTTGCAACGAATCCGCCCACTTAACCCTTTACCCTGCGCGCGCGCGCGCAGGTGTGTGTTCCGTGCGCGCGACCCTTTTCACATCGGCTTGGTGCCCCCATCCTCCCCACAAGCGGCCCATTGTGCCCTTGTACCCTGATGCTTTGCCGTATGCCTTTTTCACCCCCCGTATTACCCCAATGAGCGCTCACGTGCCGTGCGTGAATGCCCGAGCAGATCGGTGCTGACGTGTACAGGGCTTTGGGTGACTATAACCCTGAACCCACAGGCCATTCTCTGGTACGTGTGTCCCGTGGGCGCTGCTGACGTGCCAACGGCGGATTTGCAGCATCGCCCTATGCCTGGCCCTACCAGACATTGGCACTTCCCCCTTCATGCCGGCCGTTTGGTGCAGGCTTTGGTTTGTAGGGCACTGTAGTGCTGAGGGTGGTCAAGTGGGTCAAGCCAAGAGATAGAGCGCTGCACACACCGTCCGAGCACTAGTCCTGCCCCAGTGGGATGGACTGCAAACGTCGTCGGGGCTGCATTGTCAAGGAAACCCCCTCCCTGCAGTGTCCAATCCCCCAGGCCGTAAGACTGTTATGGATTGTTTGTTTCATTCGAGGAGAGCGGAGAGCCTGGACCACCGGCCATCGGCGGGTATCCGCCGGTGGCACCGGCATTTGGCATCCCAAATATCATGGGACACACCGGTGTTGTTGTCCTTCAGGGCCGCAAATCCCCCCCCCTCCCCCCCTCCCCCGCGTAAGCAACGCCCGTGTCCAAGCAACACTAGGTGTTGGTTCCGGCCAATTTTTGCACCGTGGCTTTTGGTGGTGCGGTTTGTAATTCGTCCAATTGTGTGCCATGTGTTCTGTCTCGTACTTTGGATTTGAGGTGCATGAGGCACACTTCCCTTCTGGCCTCAAACTGTCACAGTTTCCCCTGATGGGCATGCTCTCCATTGTGAGTTTGAGCCTCATCGGGAATCTGATTCTGATTCGGACCCTGGCACCAAGTCCAGCTCTGATGGATCAGCTTTTGATTCGGGGTCAGATTCTGCTTCCGATTCGGATTCTGAATCTGATGGTGAGTCAAGCAGCAGTGGAGAGTCCGCAATGCCCTTTGCAAAGAGAGCCAAAAAAGACGAGGTTGTGGACATTGTGTGAGCAAAGGCGGACAGAGGCATTTGGGGTTTGGGTCATGTTTGCAAGATAAGGTATACTAACCCGACATTTGGTGGACGATGCCTGCGTCCCGGCACGTATTCCTGTCCCCAAACCAGCCCCAGGACCGGCACCCAAACCTCCAGCAAAGGGTGATTCAAAGGGCAAAAAGAAGAAACATGTGCAGAAGTTCAAGATGCGATATCGCTTGACCAAGCAGGGCTGTGAAAGCGTAATGCCCATTGTTTTCAAACTGTATGTGCCAATTTCTGGGTCCTCAGTGATTACCTGTTACTACTTTTCTGTTGCACTGACCAGCCCTCCTTGTGTACCACCGTCTGAGCTTCAAAGCCCCTGAGAATCGTTTGCACGTGTACCATGCACAGTGCAGCACGTAAGCAACACCCTTGTCTCAGCAACACTAGGCGTTGGGTCCGTCATTTTCTGGTCATTTACCGTTGCTTGGACAAGGGGGGTACTCCATTCTTGCATACCTGACCTTACCACCGCAGGGGAATGGTGTTTGCCGGTCTCCGGCTGGGCTGCGGCTTTGAGGGAACATCGTTTGCATTGTGTGGGCCTTGCAAACGCACTGTGTTGTGCCGAGCGCGCACTGTGCGGGGCTACGTTAGGGAAAGCCCTGCTTCAGCCCCCCCCCCCCCCCACCGATTTTTCTTGTGAGGGGGGGGGGAGGATTGGTCTTGGTTGTGCGCATCCGGCTCGCTTTGCATGTCCTGCCCTACAACCCCTTGCTAACCCGTGCGGCCGCGTCGTCCAGCCAGCCGCCTCGCCTGCTTTTTGGTTCTTTCGCTGGTTTGGAAGACCTATGGAATTACATCGTCTGTGTCTTGAGGATCACACTGTTGGGCCCAGGAGGAAACACATGAATGCCTAAAGGTGCATGGGCGAGGGGGGGGGGTGAATATGGAGGGGTTTGCAAGCCATTTAGGTATCCATGTACCTTCCAAAAACGCAGAGCACAAACTTGGGGCAGGGGGGGGGGGCGAAGGGGGGGAAGGGGGGGCTGGTGACCCCCGACTGCCGAGGATTCACCAACTGCCGTCAGTTTACCGTCACTCGATGACCAATTGACGGTTGTACGCAGTTGCCTGTTTCTCAGCCTCTGTTGTGGCACGAGTGGAGTGGAAGAAGGAGGCATGCGACAGAACATACCTGAGTTGCATGGCTACAGGAGGAACACGAGGTCTGAATGAAAACACAATATTGTTTGTCGGGAACAAGTGTACACAAGTGGCAGCACATCGCATGCGGGGGGGGGGGGGGTAGACCGTGAAGATGAAGCACGAATATGTGGACTGGTTTCGCTTGTGTTCTCCCTTGATGGTGGAAGCCCTCCGTGGTCCGCTATCCAGCGGGGGGGCTGCCCGCTTTGCTGCATGTTTCCAGTCCAAGGGTCCCACCTACACCTTCGCTGAGCATAACCTAATTCAGGTTGCTCCCCCCCGCCCTGTGCCCTCCTTGTCCGACCCCCCCCCCCCCCCCACAAACACAAGCCCCTTCACTGTCCAAGCGGTCACTGTCCCCCACTCAGAACACATGTCGACGGGATCTCCGCGGGAGTTCTGGTGGTTGTGCATAACGTGCAGCTGTGAGAGCCCGTGGTAGGCATCATGCACATGTGCTTCAGTGCAATACGCTCCCTCTCACATGCCTCCTTCCTTTATGGCGGGCGCCAGAGGCATCCTCTGTGTGCTATCATGCTACGAAATATCATTCTTACGGGTTCCCTTTCCAACGTTCCGCGTCCATCCGCTGTTTCGCTGCCTTCGATGGCAAATGTAGTGCAATTCAGGGCCAACGCACCATAGTGCTTCAATGTCGTGTGGTTGCGTTGGCCAAGTTGGTCAGAGGGCTATATGTGGTGGACCAAGTGCATGGCTGTGGCACTGCAGCGAGGGGGTCGCCGGTGCAAGTGTTGCGCGGACGTTGTGCAAGCCAGCGGCATCTTTCGGGCATTGGGCAGCCCGGTCCCTGTTTGCACGCATATCCACATCCACACCCTTTGGACTGTGCGGCTCCTGCATCGTTTGCAACTCTTCCGCCCATATTTTGTGTTTGGTGGTCATTTGTTGGGCCATCGTCATTAAAGCGGCGGTCTCACATCCCTTGGGCGCGTTGCACACATTGCGCACGATGTACCGTGGGGAGAAGTACGGGATACTCTGTTGGTTACGTTAAGGGCAGACAAGCACAGCGGAAATGGGAAAAACACTCACAGGGCTAGTAGCGTCAACATTCAGCCCTCATGATCTTTTTCTGCTGCGAACAGAGGGTACTGGTACAGCAGAAGTCGACAAAGCGTTCTCGGTCAAGATCATGGGCAAATGAATAGCCACAGTTGGCTCCGAAACCCAAGCCCACACACGCTTGAAGATGACGGCATGGGCACATTGAGTCAATTCTCCAGGCAAATATACAGGTAGATGTCCTAAAATGTCCGAGACATGCAAGTTATGTGCTGTGCCCACACTGTGCCACGCATTGTGCACACTCTATTTCAACGAACTGATGTCGCACGTGCACCCCATTGATTGCTGCTGCTATCCTGCGGCTGCTCTTTAGATGCACGCTCTCATCTTCACTAACTTTTTGATGCTATTGCTGTTTGGATTGTGACTTGGACAAGGCCCCCAAGGGGCAGGGGTGCGAATGTTGGGATCCCTCCGGCCTACCATTCTCCTGGGACGTCCGCGCTGGACCAAGCGGCCCCCTTGCCCCAACACCACGTACCAAGTTGTGTGAGGTTGTGTGAGACAATGTTGCATGGCGTTGTATGAAGTGAAGTATGGTCTGTTGGCATCAACGTTATGATGAATGTAAACGGAATCCACATGTCGTTCCACGCAACTGCCAGCTCCGCTGTCTGCAATCCGCCAGCACCGGATGGGTCCCAGGGACACCCTCCGAATGCGGCCAATTTTTGCACAGATTTTTGCCCCACAGGCTCGCAAATAATTTAACGAGTCCATTGGATTTGGTGCGGTGTTATTGCAATGACTAACCTTACTCTATCTTGATGCAGAAGCTGTGCACTGGTTGCATGGAAGTGTTGCGTGTACAGGTTGTACTATTGAGTCAATGGTGTGTTGCACATACCACGGGGGGCACTTACCTGTGAGGCCTGACACCAACCCCCCCCCCCCCCTCCCCCTGTGGACCCCCCGACCCATACAAGTTAGCACCTGATTAGACCTGGCAAATTGGGCGCCAATGGCGCCCGGAATTTTTTTGAGCATGGAAAATTTGCAACACACTTGATTTCCCCCACTTGTTTATTCAAAATGCTCACAATGAGTTAGGGAATGCCATGCCACGTGTCTTCTTCTGCTGGCCGGGAAGCCTTTGCTGAGGTACATCTGTTCGAATACGGTTTTGTTTTTCATTTGTTGTGAGTGGTAAAACCAAATTTCACTCCACTTGTGTGTATTCAAAATGCTCAGAATAAAATGGGTAATTCAAAAATGCCCCCAAAATGGAGAAAAATTTTCGACCGCCCCCCCCCCCCCCCCCCCCCTCCCGGACCCCCCGCCCACGCCGCGGGGGTTGGTGTCTAGAACTGAACTGCAGTGCCCCCCGTGGCACATACGGTACTTAGTAGGATGTGCGACTCTCAGGAAGCGCGGTGATCACAAGCACAGATGTACGTTAGTTAAAGGGATGTGCAATCCTCTGACCAGTGTGTATGTGGATGTGGATGTGGATGTGGGGATGGGTGTGGGTGGGTGGGTGGATTGTGTGCGTATACCTGTCTCAGCCTGTCGTGCCTTGCCTTATTACCCGTGTTTGTCTGTTTGCATTGCACCAGGTGGTGGAATAGCAGCATGTGACCTATAAACAGCAATTGTGTCTCACAGATTTCTTTCTTTCGACTTGCGTGCCTTTGCGTTCGTTGCCTTGGATGCGTCTCGTCACTCATAGGACCCGCTGTTCGCAGATAGGATGTAACCAGTGGTGCACAGTTGGCTGTGCAACAGTAAGGCCTGACACTTGGAAAATCAAATAGTACACCCTGAAAGGTAGTTTGCCAGGCAGTGTACTCTTGTCCAATTATGAGAAGTACATGTTCCAAGTTTCTTCCAAGGACAGCCGACTCCGCTCTACCCCCCCCCCCCCCCCACCAACCAAGGGGCGGGTTGTTCGAGAATGGACCCCCCCCCCTCCAGAACTCCCAAAAGTTCTCGTACCCTCCTTTCTGCAATTTGATATTTTGGGGAAAACTGCTTGTGCCGTAGGCACTGAAGAATTTGTTCCGGCCATAAGGCATGTGGTAAAAATGTTTTTCCCCAAAGGGGGGGGGATTCTGCAATGGGAATATTTCGTTGTGGGAATTTCGCACACCCCCTCCCCCTGTCCTGCCCCACCCTTTGTCCTTCACCAAGGGGGTGGGGGACTGTCACTTGGTCAACACAACAATTTTTGATACAGCTCACTGTGTTGTTGTTGGTGGGTGACTGCGTTGTGAGGCACTGCCACTTGTATCCCTTGTACTCTTGGCTGGACATTTTGCACAGTTTGGAACTTGACAGAATTTGCACTGCAAAACGGCAGAAAACAGCATCTTGCCTTCACACACATAAGAGATGCGGCAATGTGCATCACCGTGCTCTGAATATCCAATGACTTGTGCCAAAACAGGTTCCCCTATGGAGCGGATGGACATTACATTCATTCCAGGTGTCAACATAGTTGTGCTGTCACGGTTCCCCAGGGGTGGGTGGGGGAAGGTCACATGGCAACCATCTTCCCTGGGATGGGGCAGGACAAGGGGGGGGGGGTAATCTCAAATGTGAGCGAAATTTCCTGCGCAAGTCTCAGGCTGCTGTGCGAAACTCGTGTCGAAATTTAGCCACCTTGGCGCGTCACCACCCCGCCTTGAATTGGTTAGGATTCTCCTTCCTGTGGTGCTTGTTCTGAAGAGGCATCTGATGGCCTCTTCCTTAGCTGTTTTTGAGGCACCACACCCAGAGCGATTTTTGATGGGATTCCTATGTGCATTTGTCTTCTTGTGACTTTGTTTGTGCATGAAAAAAAAACAATTTCTTCATTGGGCTGGTGGGCAATTAAACTGGTTGTACAATGTTGTCACCAGGAATTAAATTAAGGACTTTTCTGTTGCCAGACTGTGGCACCGCCGCTAGAGTAATGCCTGTCACTGTCATGTGCCAGCTGAAGGACCAGTTACAGACCAAGGGGCGGAATATTTTTTTTTCGAAATTTGAGCACACTGGCTGCACAGCAACTGAAAGGAAGGTGTGCTCAGGGCCTGGGATTGAGATCCAGGTCATGCAGGAGCCTCCTGGGGGGAAAAAAACCTGGAAGCATGCGAAATTTCCAGCTCAATTTTCAGGACACTGTGCGAAATAAACCTGGTGTGAAATTTCCTTGTGCGAAAAATTCCCGCTGCAAAATCCCCCCCCCCCCCCCCTGTGTGTGTGTACACTCAAAATGGTCAGAATGCATTGGGGATTTCAGAAGGAGTGCAGAGTTTGCGTAGTTGAAACACTTCCCTCTCCTCTAGTGTCAACTAACACATGTCCTCACCTGTTCTTCCCCCTTTGCTTTTTTTGGCATTCCGCTTGTTCATGTTTCAAATATCTAGGTACTCTTTCTCATGCTTGCCAAGAAACCGAAGTAGGTGGTGCACACTGAGTATGCTTGTCAGTGTGGCACTGCACTTTGCAATGTCACTAATACCTTTTGGTTAGGGGCATGCGTGAGTCAGGCCACCTGGGCTGCACACCCAACTGTTCAGAGGTGCCTGATCCCCCTTCCCCCCTGGCACTCCCCCTGGGAACCCCCCCCCCCCCCGGCAACCCTCCCCCCCTTCCGGACCCCCAAAAGTTCTTCAATACCGTAACAGGCCGCCCCCCTTGGTGCCACCCCAAAGGGGGAGCACCTGATGTGGCACAGCTATTTGGCAAAATCTAAACCTACGGGAAAGGTATCGGGTTGTTGGTTGCATTGGTCCTCTTGCGCAGGGCACCTCTGCAGATGTACTTATTTGGGACCCAAGGGCCAAGGGCTATTTTAAAGTTTCTGAAGTGGGTGGCAACTGTACTGTGTGCTTGATTGTGTGCTATGTTGGTGGGAAGAAGGGGTGTATGCACAAATTTTGGGGCCAAAGCGTTGCTCCCCTTTGTGGCCATTTTGGGAGAGAGAGGGGGGATCAGGACGTTGCAGGTGTACCTGCCGCAAAAGTAGCACGCCGCATGCGTGGGGCGCAAGGACTCCTCCAAAAACCTTGTGCACCGTGTCAAAAATAAAAGAGGAGCAACAATGCCGTAACATTTGCGTGTGTTCCTCCAATTTTCCATCCCAAGTTTTAGGTCCCCAGTTTGTGTCCCATTTGATCCCCAAGTTTGTGTCCCATTTGATCCCCAGTAGTCAATTGTTTCAACAGCGTCTGGCAAATGAAATCTAGATCCCACCATGGGAGGTGTAGCCACCGGAAAGCCGCCCACACCTCTAGTGGCTCTAGCCCCAGCTCCCCTAGCTCCTGCTGCGTGAAGAGTAGTGTGGACTTTGACCCCCATTTTTGCACCCGCCTGTCCAAAGGGGGGCATCTGGTGTTGTCGTCCGATGCCCGCAAAGATAATAGCATATCCTGAGACACCTGGTTGTAAACCATTTTAAATGTACAAGCAGTTGCATCAAAATGGGCAGTTGAGATGGTGCCCCATGGGATAAGGGTGGCCCACCTCTTTACCCTCTGCTGAATCAGCTCCAGGCGGTAGTAAGTGATAGTGTTGCCATTACAAAAAAGTACGGAGTGCAAAATGCCCATTTCCGTGGGCCGCCGGGCTGTGAGTGCAACCCCCCCCCCCCCCGCCCCCAGTCCGGCGAATCCATGAGTACGCCCGAGACTGCCTTGTGGAAAAGGCGGCCTCCGCATTGGCACGGAACTGCGAGTACATCATCGCGCCGGGCAAAGTTTTCCCATGCTTTGTGGCCCCTCGAGTCGGGGTTAAGGACTCCCACTCTTCGGTGTGGCCATTTGAGTGTTCCGTCACGCATAAGAGGGGGATTCTTTGATTTTGAGGTGGTTGGCCATGATGGGGCCTACAAGGGTAGGGTGCATGTGATTGCCCCATTTGTTGGGTAAAAAAAAGGAATTTAATTGATTGTCAACAGTCATAGGGGCAGTATTAGCATGCCGGGCGCGCGCCGGGCAGCTTTTTTAAGACCATTCCCCACCCGTGCCTGCCCCCCCCCCCCCCGCCTCATCAAACTATTTGCCTCCAAGAACTGAGGGGTGATGTGGACCCTTCTGAATTTGTCCCCTTCTATTGGAGACCCCCGAGAAGGCAGGGGTTATGTAGCCAATCTGCCCATTTTTGGGCCCCGGAGAAGGCAGGGTTGGTGTAGCCACTTCTTATTTTGTCCCCTTGTATTGGGGACCCCCGAGAAGGCGGGGGTTAGATAGCTAGGTCCGAATTAGTCCCCATGTGGGGACCCATTTTGTGTTGTTCAATTCTCATATTCTCGCTTATGCAATGTGCTTTGCAGGGAACGTTTGCAATCCAATGCAGTCTACTTCGGGGAATTCCCTCGGTAAGGACAAATTTGGGGCTAGAGCCAAGATACTTCATACAAAGGTAGCGCGCCGGGCAACTATTCCCCCATAAGATGTGCTTGTGCTTAGGGTTCAGGGCTAGAGGAGGGAGTGATGTTTTGGGGGTAGAGCATTGTGATAGATGGCTGGAACATTCATTTGGATGCTGGGCGCGCCGGGCACGTCGGGCACATGCCGAGCAAATGTACCCTCATAGGGTAAGGTGAGTGGTTATATTACTTGGCCCACCCTCCTGCCCATGCATGAAATTGAACCAAACGCTCGGCATTGAAGGTGTGTAGCACACCCACCATTGTCATAAAGGAATAGGAGTGGACCCACAACACATAAGAGGGCAGAGAAGCATGTGCCAACCCGCCCCACGTCTCCGGACTGTGGCCGAGAGGATGAGGTGGAGCTCATGGTGCAGTGCAATGGGTGTGCGCAGTGGTGGCACTTGTTGTGTGCCAAACGCTTTTCCAGGGTGTGATGCCGACTTGATGAACACATGTGTGCATCATCGCATTTATACCATTTCCAGGGGCGCCCTTAGCGCAGTGCGCGCGCAGTGCGGGCACAGTGCAATTATTTGGGCGTCTAGCCGTACTAGAGACCCATACTTTGTGACACTAGGGGCATCATTGTTGCCCCTACCATAGGTTTTGATGCTTCTTCCACACGGGGGATACGGCATTTTTGGATTTTAACCCACTTTCACCCATTTCCACCCCTTTTCACATTTTTTTTTGCTCATCTTCAACATGGACTCCCACACTTTGGTGTGGGCCCTTGAGTTGGGGTGATGGACTCTCGCGCTTTGGCGTGGCCCCTCGAGTTGACGTGACGGACTGCCCGGTTTTTGCCTGACCACAGTTGAATGCCCCATGCGAGGCCGCATACCTGCTGATGAGGAAGCGTGGTTGTACCACAAGTTGAAAACAGAAGTTGACGTGGGTTCCCTCTTGCAAGAAACTTTGCCCCCCGGTCCAGTTGAGGTTGAGATGGACACATACGCAGCTTTGGGACTAGCTGGTAGAATGAGTGAGCTTTCAATTGAACAAACAAGAGGATATGTCTGTGGCTTTCCGCATTTTGCATGATGTATCATATAAAGGGAAGGTAGCTTGCATTTGTCTTGAGCTAGGGTAGTTTGAGTGACTTATATTTTGGGGCATTTAGGGGTAGCTAGAGTGGTCTAATTTTGAGGGTGTTTGGAAGGGTTCTTCATAGGGGAATCTAGTCTAAAAGTAGCGCGCAGTGCGCGCGACGTGCGCGCGCAGTACGCGCGCAGTGCAAGGGTTCCCCCTCCGTGTGCCGGCCATCTTGTGTGGCGCCCTAGGATGTATTGGAACGGCTGACAACCATACCCCCCCCCCCCCATGGCAATGGACCGGGCCTGCATGCCATAGGTGCCCATCTCCCCCCAGGTCTGCGACAAACTAACAATACCGCCGAACTCTACGCAGCAATTCGGGCTATCAAGCTTTTCCCGTCAGGGAAAATTGCCATCTGCACTGACTCCTCTCTTGTTTTTCTGGGGGCAACTGGGAAAGCCAAGAAGTGGGAACTAAATAACTGGGTGGGCTCCAATGGCCCGCTCAGCAACGTAGAGCTTTGGAAACAGCTCCTCGCAGAGCTTGACAAATCGGATCGAGAGATACAGTGGATCAAAGTCCCGTCACATGTCGGGATTGTAGGTAACGAAGAGGCGGACGCACTTGCTGAGACGGGCCGATTGTCCAGCCCACTACTCATGCAGTCCAGCGTACTCCTGGCACGCCATATCGGGCGCCCTGTGCCACCACATCGTATTACTGTGAGATGCTCCACTGAGCCCAAAAGACAGGACCGCAATCCCATTGTGGTCTCGGATTCCGAATCTGAGTCCGAATCGGACATAGAGGACACAGAGCTATCCCCACTACCTGTAATTTTTGACACCTTTGCTCCTGATCACATACCAGTTACACCTGCCACGCCTGTTTTGCCTACAAGGGACCCCCGACCATCTCCTGCACACTCTCCTGGAGTGATCCCCTTGGGCACCAGCCCAGCCACACAGCTGCTCACTGCACTGGACCTGCAGCTGTTGCATACCCCTTGTGACAGGTTCCTCCCTGAGGGTTTTTCCACGCCTACGGGCTCAGAAACGAGTGTTGCCCCACTGAGATTTGACTCCAATGACGAAACTATCTCTATGGGCAGTGATTCTGACTCCTCTGCGAGTACCGACGTGTCAGTCCCCAGGCGGAAACGCCGTAAACACCTGGTTCTGTCAGAATAGCGCATAGGCCCCCCTGCACCTCAGCTCTATGCTGCCCCTACCTGGCACGATGAATGGCACGATCCCCGCCCCTGAGTGAGTTTTAGTATACGGTATATGCGACATTCGCGTCATTTAGGGTAAGAGACATGGATGGTCTAGTGGTATGCGCCATGGCTGGCGCTCGTCGTGGTCGGGGGTTCGAACCCCGGTTCGTCTGTCCGTCCAGGGGCCCGTTGGTGAGGCCTCCGCCACCGCCCCCTTCAGCATCCCGCTCCACCACCGGTACCGCCGGTGCGACGGGTGGCGTGTCTCGTCCTCATAGTTTTTTCTCACTGAGGTATGTCACAGATCAGTGTCAGTTATACCTGAGAGTGCAACAAAAAGGCATCCGCCACTACACACGTGCAGCAGCGCGCTCCACCACCGGTGCCGCTTTGCGTCGCCGGAACCGCATCTCCTCCTCGTACTCCCCCTTAGCTCGCCTGCTGAGGGGGATTCGAACCCCCATCTTCAGTGCGGCAGCCGGCTGCACTGCCGCTGGGGTACTTGCCGCAAAACCCTGCTTTAGCCCCACAATACACAGGAACGAAGTGTCCAGACAGAATATCAAAATCAGAGGCTGGGCCTCCGGCCCCCTCACACCAACCACGCAATACAGCCATACGCAATGCCTACAGCACCATGACACAACAACAACAATTGAACACACAGACACACGGCAGAACACACCATAGGACTACCACAGCAACTGAGAGCCGAAGGAGTGCTTGATCACGGTAGCAGTGGGAGGTAAGACACACAGTATGTCGCATGAAGGCAGTACATGCCGATATATAAGTCATCAGGTGAACACGCACGATTGTTGCAGTTTGATTGTAGATATGGATGCAGTTTTATGACGGATGAATACGTTGTGCTTCATCTAGATTGTCCATAGCATATCCTCTCGAACACAAGAACTGTTGCAGTTTGAATGATGATTGCGCCCATGCCAATGGACCCCCCATGCCAATGGCCCTTCCCTCTCGAAAGAAGAAACATGGCCCGGGCCATTGACACGGGGTGGTGGTGGTAGGAGGTGACACCCCCCGTCTGCCAGCAAATCCTCAAAGTTCATTCCTTGTTTTTTGTGATTGTACCATCATCATTCAAGAATTACAACAGACAAGCGCCCAACTATTAGCAGTAATAGTCCAAAGGCCCCCAAGAATAAGCAGTACCAATCGCCAAGCCTAGGAATTACCAAGGACTAGAAACTTTCGAGGAACGACTGGCAACCATCCCGAAGCGTACAAGAATTATCAGCAACCATCTAGAAGGCAGTAGGTGCTCACAGCAGCCATCCAAAAGCTTGTAGCAACTAACAACAACCACCTAGACTCAAGCTTGCCTCTTGGACCGATGTGCATTGGTGGCTTGCTACACCCCTTTGCTCTGCCCAAGGCTACCCGGATGGACATCGCATGCAGCCCATGCTGCCTGTGGAGTGGAGTGGAGTGGAGTGGAGTGGAGTGGAGTGGAGTGGAGTGGAGTGGAGTGGAGTGGAGTGCAATGGAGTGGAGTGGAGTATAGTGGAGTGGAGTGCAGTGGAGTGGAGTGGAGTGGAGTGCAGTGCAGTGGAGTGCAATGGAGTGCAGTGCAGTGCAATGTAGTGCAGTGCAGTGCAGTGCAGTGCAGTGGTGTGGAGACGACTGAAGTGCAGTGAAGTGCATGTAGGTGGTGTTGGGCTGGCGCAGCAAGAACGGTATGGGGGTCGTGGGCCCATCTAGGGCGGGCTGGTTCACCCCTCCTAGATGAATGGGACTTGTACACTTGCACCCGAACTATCATGCGCTGGAATGCAGCCAATGAGCTCAGTGGTTGGCGAAGGGTTGGTGGGCGTAAGGTTGTCGGAATTGGTAGTCCTCAAATTATGCCGGCAAAGGGTGTTGTGGTATTTCAACAATTGTTGCTGCAACTCTCACAAGAACATCGTTTGGGCGCATACACAAGCGTAATATGTCTCAATCATAGTGTCCAACAAAAATTAGTGATCCCACAGCCCTTTTGTGCTCGAATGATGACCTATCTGATGGAGGCATTACACAATCGCCAACACAACAACACCAACCCAACTGCAACACCACTATGGGCTTGCGTACGGTGACCAGCGCAAAATATGGTTGCCTACCTCCCCTCTTCCTGTGCCTAAACCATTGGTAACCATATTGGCATTGGTGTGTGTAACTGAAATGGAACAACAATTCCATGGTGCATTGGGGGCTGCACCCTATGCAAAAACAATATTCCACTCCCTCGTGGTCATAACTTTCTATCCTTCCTTGGTCACGTAGTACCCAAACATCTATTTTGGCCACACATAACATCCCTCCTTGTGGACTTGAAGCCTTGTACATTGCTTGCTACAGTTCGTTGTGAATGCAAAGCAAACTCCTCACGTGCACTCCCCAGCATGGCCTCCTAATGCATGATGCGATTCTTGGCACACACCATTCGACCATCCGTCTCTTCAATACATAGCACACATTGTGTGGAGAAGAGGGGCACTGAGTGGGTGCGGGCCGGTGAGGGTGTGGTGAGGGTGTGTTGAGGGTTGGGTGAGGGTGTGGTGAGGGTTGGGTGACGGTGTGGTGAGGGTTGGGTGAGGGTGTGGTGAGAGTGTGGTGAGGGTTGTATGTGATTATCGACAAATGGTATAGACCAATAGCAGGCACAACAACAGAGCGCACACCCAGGCCCCGAACCGCGGTCTTGCAGTACTGAAGTGCCCCAAGTCAGCGGCGCCGGTGGAACGGCAACATTGCGAGTTTCATTAATCTCATGTTGTGCGATCCCTGGCTGTGAATATAGCAACCCAGCTGTGTGGTTCACGCCTATTTTTCATTGCTTGGGGAGGGGGGGTATTTGCTTTGAGTGCTGTTGTGCTCGGTCTTGTGGGGAGTGTTTCTTCTGCATATCTTTGCTTCAAACCTGCAAGTCCTATTGTCCTCCTGGTTGAATGGGCCTTGTACACCTGCACCCGAACTATCATGCGGTGGAATGCAACCAATGAGCTCAGTGTTGATGCGCGTAAGGTTGTCGGAATCGGTAGTCCTCAAATTATGCTTGCAGAAAGGTGTTGTGGTATTTCAACAACTGTTGCTGCAACTCCCACAAGGACATCGTTTGGGCGCATACACAAGCCTCGTAATATGTCTCAATCATGGTGTCCACAGGGCGGTCCTTAACGGGAAAAAAAAAGTGTTCCACAACGAGTTTTCCCAAAAAAGCCCGCGGGCACTCCATGTGCTCAACCATGGTTGGTGGCGGTTGGCGGTTGGCGGTTGGCGGTTGGCGGTTGGCGGTTGGCAGTTGGCAACTGGCGGTTGGTGGCGGTCGGTGGTGGTTGGCGGCGGTTGGTGGTTGGTGATTGGTGGTTGGTTGCGGTTGGTAGTGGTTGGCAGTTGACGGTTGGTCGCCGCTGGCGGTTGGCGGCGGTTGGTGGCTAGCGGTTGGTGGCGGTTGGTGGTTGGCAGTTGGTGGCGGTTGGCGGTTTATGGGAGTTGGCGGTTGGCGGTTGGTGGTCCCTTAGGGCGGTACTTAAGGGCGGTCCTTAGCAAAAAAAAAATCTGGTCCCTTAAGGACCGCCCTTGGTGTCCAGCAAAAATTAGTGATCCCACCGCCCTTTTGTGCTCAAATGATGACCTACTTGATGGAGACACCACGGAATCGCCAACAAAACAACACCAACTGTAACACCAATATGGGCTTGCGTACGGTGACCAGCGCGAAAAATGGTTGCCTACCTCTTCCTGTGCCTAAACCTTAGTTTATGGATATAAACTATAGTTTAGGACCCCGACTGTGTTGCTTAGTGTGTTCTTTGCACTGATGGTTGGGTCCGATGCAAATGGGGGTACGGGACAAGGGGGGGCCAGCCCAGCAACAAGCGCGTCATCAGCAGAAGTGGTCCAGGACCAGAGAGCCGCAGACATGATCACTGAGGCGGTGGACCAGGTGCGGTCTGACTGGAAGAAGTGGGCAGCAGGGCCGTACAGGGTATTACTCCAGAGCGAAGCCTACAAGATGAACGTGGCGGAATGGGAAATCGGCATGCACGAGTGGCTGGCGGTGGAGGACGTGTCGGACGAGATGCTGCAGCAGTTCATGGATACGGTCGGAGGAGATTTCACCGACAAGGCGGATTTGATCAGGGCAATGGGAGTGTATCACGGCCGGAAGCACATGCGACCCGATTTCGACGCGGGAATCTTCGTCAAAGATGCATACGCCATCGTGGAAGCAGATCAAACGCCCGACAAACAACGGATAGCGGAACTGGAGGCGAAGCTGGCCAGGGCCACCCTCGAGATGGAGAAGGCAAAAGCGCGGGCAGCCCCGGCGCTCACCGACGAGGAGATAGCGAAAATGCTGGGCAGGGCGTTGCCATACCAGTGGATGACCACGCTGGCATCCGCGGTGGCAGAGCTGCAGACCAAACCTTTGAATGCGGAAAACTGGCGGGAGGACAAGTTCGTGTTGGCGGTATGAAACGTGCTACACCAGGAAATTCTGGCGAAGCAAAATGGTAGGGCGACAGTCCAGCAGCACAACGCGCAGACCCCGCAGACACCCAAGCAACAGACGGGAGCTAATGGCGAAGGACGGCGTGCCAAGCCGGGCAGGTGCTTCCGGTGTGGCGAAGACGGACACTGGGCCGCGGACTGCGGCAAGAAGGGGTCCACTGGAGGTTTCCAGCAGATCGGCGACACCAGGATCTGGGTGTCGGCGAAAGGAGTGGCGTACGACACCAGCAAGCCGCCCCCCACGCCGTGCATAAAATGTGGCCATATGCACTGGTCCAAGGACCCCTGCCCGGCAGGGGAGGGCCAGTGAAGGGGCGGGGGGGGCCCGGAGGTCCCCACTGGGGCCCCCACAGTCCGCGATGCATGGGAGGCATTACAGCATGTCCGGAGGCTCACACACACCGACTCAGGGTCGAGCACGGGAGCGACAGCCATCCGGGTCATGGAACCCGGGTCGGTGGACACGTACACCAGCGCGCTGCGACAAGCACTGCTGGCCAGCACACCAGACGAGCTACTGGTGGACGCCGTGGAGAGGAGGCTCAATGCCTTGGCAGCCAAGCGAAAGAGCGGGTCAAGCGCGACAGCGCTCATCTCAGGGGTGCGACTACTGGAAAAGCTACTCATCATCCAAGCGGTGGTTACCGAGGTCCACTGGATGCAAGCCAGGGCTATTGGTAAAGGATGGGCGCGCAGGGCACAGCCTAAGCCGGTCGCCACATGGGACCACGTCGAGACGATCACCACCAGCCGGGGCCACTGGGCCTGGGGCCGGCTGGTGTTCCTGGCCATTTGCAGCATGGTGTACCTCTGGAGGGTGGGCGACGCGGCCAGCGTCACGTGGGAGTGGATATCAGTGCCGGGGTTCGTTACATTCTGGGACGAAAAGCGCAACAAGAAAGTCACCACATACGCCCTCTCGCCTTTTCTTGAGGCATGGAGGGCATATCTCTGGAAACACAGACCTGGACACGTGCAAGTACGACAGCCGCTGGCCCCAGGAGGAAGGTCGGTGCTACAAACGGTGCTCCAGCAAGTGGTGCAACATCGGGACCTCCCAAAAGCTGCCTGGCACGGCCTCAAGAAGCTGGGGGCCGTGTCCTGGGGGCATCAAGGCGGAAAGTTGCGGGGGTTGCAAGTCTGGGGCCGCTGGTGGTCACAGGCCCAGCCCAGACATTACTGGAAGACACCGCCAGGATGGTCACTACCAGCAGAAGTCCACGTGCCATGGCCGGTGGGGAACAGCGGATGGTTGGCCAGAGATGTGGAGGGGCGACTGGTCCAACCCAAGTCACTCTGGCCCGCGGATGCATGGTCGCCAGTGCCGAAGATCCCAGCAGCCATGTTCACTAGGTGGGACAGGGACGACCCCGAACCACCGGGAGACGACTCTGACACCTCCAGCGCCTGCACGTCAGATGAGGGGCCAGATGCGGCAGACGAGGAAACGCCAACGACAGAGCCGGTGGAGCTGCTGGAGAAATTCGATGATGTCGCTCAAGGAGCGGAGGGACCGAAGATCACGGAGGGTGTGGGTGCTGAGGCTGAGAACACCGAGGTGGAGCCAGCTCCTGATGACCCTGCTACTGCAGCAAGCGACAGCAGACCTGCTGAGGAGCATGTGGTACACGTTGTGGTCGATGACTCGGATGATGGTGGTGACCCAGTTAGTGATTTGGGGACAGACGCTGCGACGCCGACGGACGACACGCCAGCCCGACACAAGCGGCAACGCGATGGTGACGACCTGCCTGACAGCGCCAAGCGGGCATGCAGGAGAGAACGTGAAGGTGGAGGCGAGCCGCCTATGCGGGAACCCGAATCCGACACAGCCCCACACTTTGGGTATGTGGTCACGGCGACTCGGCGAGGTCCACGGTACCAGCTGTGGAGACCTGTGCAGGTGCACCGCGCTGGCCCAGATGAAGTGTCCGGAATGCGAGGCTCTGGTGACGGACCACTGGCTACAGGCCTCCAAGAAGGTGGCGGAGACGATCCGGGTGAAGGAGCAAACGGTGAGGGACCTGCTGAGGGACTACATGATGACTACTATGTGCCGATGGAACGAGGAGGCGGGGCCAGTCAGCCGTCACCTGGGAGCGGTTCTGCATGAGCTGGCCACCAATGTGGATGCGGCCACGGACATCTCACCGCCGGACATCAGCACGTCATCCTCGCGGAGACACCGGTCTAAGTTGGTGGTGCCAGTAGAGGTGGCCGAGAAGGGCCTGGGGGACACAGGGGCCATTGACATACCGGACAGTGTTTGGGATGCCATGGCTCCGGCTAATTTCCTGTGGGCCTCTGAGGGCACCCCCCCCCAACCATTTTCATCGGACCCGCCGTTGGTTGCACTTGTTCACACCCTGTTGGGGCAACAGCTTGTTGCGGTTTCCCTGTCGCAAAAACCGCCGAATGCAAGGGCGTATGTCCAGCACAAGAATGAGCACAAGTGCTCCCTGATCTTACCCATGCTGGACCTGAATGCCCGCTGTGTGGACCCCCTACCATTTAAATTGCCCACATTGGATGGGCTGGCACACCTGCTGCAATTGTGCGCACTACGTGGGGAGCAATTGTTTTACTGCACCCTTGATATAAGCAACCACTTCTGGAGCTGTCGACTGCCCCCACCGCAGCGCTACAGCATCAGGGTGGGGGTGGGGGGGCGGGTGTACGCACTGCAGTCCCTGCCATTCGGTTGGAAGCACAGTCCCTCCATGGCGCAAGCCATTTTGGCAGCTTTCCTTGTAGAATATTTCCCAGGGTCGGTGGTGGTGATCCAATATGCAGATGATGTGTTGGTGGCAGGCAGGCACTCCAGCTCGGTCCGTCAGCAGGCACTGCGTACGAAGGCGGATTTAGAAAAGGCCGGTTGGGTGGTCAGCCCGAAGTCCTCCCTGGACCCCAACGACCGCGTAAAGTGGATGGGAAAGGTGGTCGGGGGAGACCAGGGAGGGGTGCAGAATGCCCCAGCGCTGCAGGCACACCTCGTCTGCTGTTGGCTTAGACTAGCCACCACCGGATATTCGGACAAAGCGCTGAGGCGCATGCTTGGGAAACTACAGTGGGCACTGCGGCCGGGGAGGGGGGCACAGCCTTTCCTGGCTGGCGCGTACTGTTGGCTCAACCAGGGACCCAGTACTGCGAAGTGTACACCACCCAAGGTCCTGCGGGGCCTCCTGGAAGGCATTGCATGTGCTTTGGTCCCATGGGTGCCCCACGGCACCCTGGGATCGACTGATACGTTCTACTGCGACGCGGCCCGACAGGGCCAGAATTATTATGTTGGCATCTGGGGGGATTCACTGGGGATGCGTATTAAGAGGCTGCCTGATTGGGTAGCTACACAGCAAGCAGCGGAGCTGGCAGGTATTGTAGAGACAGTGCGCACGGGGGCATACAGACGGGTGCAGTTCCTGCGAATCTATGGTGACAACATGTCATCATTGTTTTCTGCCATGAAGGGCAGAGCAGCCACGGCCTGTGATGCACAAAACAGGCTGCTGCGCCAGCTGCAGCACACTCTGCGTTGGTCTGGGGGCGGTGGTTGAACTGCTGTGGGGTCAAGGGAGAGTTGAACCCAGCGGATGTTCCATCCCGCTGAGATCTTATGACTCTCCTGACGACATGCTTGTAGCAACACTATGCACACAGGCACGTTTGGACCAGGAACGCGTGCACACACCCCCTGCATGTAGGGACAGTGCGATACAGAGGCTGAAGGGGGGGGGGGGGGGGGGGGGGGGGGGGGGGGCACAGGCGCAGGG